>JAJEJH010000635.1:166185-253419 GCA_026122585.1 Anacardium occidentale | reverse complement strand
ATTTAAAATATAAATATTTATAAATTAATTTTATTTGAAATTTATTTACAAATGAATTTTCATATTTGATATGCTACAACTTAAAACATTTAATATAATTGAATTTAATGTAATTATGTTTAGAATAATTCTAGAATTGAAAATTCATTTGTTTTTATTTTCTAATATATACTTAACATAAAAATCTTATGAAAATAACTGATACATACATGTTATAATTATTTTATTTTAACTCATACAATATATATACATATACTTTAGTCATGGATTTGACTATTTTTAATAAAGAAGTAAGTTAGTCATATAAATGCTACTAATTAAATAGTTATTCACTACTAGAATCACACTATTATTAATTTGTAAGGATTAAATTGTATAAATTGGAAATGAAAAATGTTATGAGCCTTATATGAATGGAAAACGCTAGGTGTCTAGTTTTAAGAACAAAAATTATTTAATTTTTAGAATTTAAGAAAGAAAGTTATAAATTTTGTGGTAAAGAATGGTCAAATTGTTAATCAGAGACAAAACAAAAGGGTAATGTTCTTAGTAGTATAAATCTCTCTATAGAAGGATCTTGTTAGAAAAATTAAATAAACTAACATTAAATAGGTTTTGTTTTTAATAAAATAGGTAATTAAATGGTCTAATTGATTAAATTGATTGGGCTAAAGTGTGATCAATATCAAATCCAATAGACTTTATGGGTTTTATTAATTTGAGTATACAACATTAATATAAGTCTTAAAGTTTATTAGATCCTTAATGGGAGGACTCATTGAGAGCTATCATATAGGGAGGTTTCAAAGGTGGAAGACCAACCACTTTATTATAGGTAATTCAAGAACGTTTTTCGATTTCATCTTGTATAGAATTTTAGGTATTTCTATAAACTCTTAATTGAAATTATAATTTAGTATTCTATAGTTTATGTGTAGATCTTCTGGTTATAAATTGAATGCAATTTATTTTTGTTCATGTAAATTAAATTTTACATATAGTATCAAAACCCAACATATTAGGTTATAGAATCTAAAATTTCAAAATTGAAATCAAAATGTAGTGATTCTGAATTAGGGTTTAAATTCCAAAATTAGGGCTTTCTTGAAAATCCATTTAGACTTTATTTGAATTAGGTTTGGAATTGAATTTGGGATTTCAACTGATAAATCAAACCTTACAATTAAGAATCAATACTCTGAAATTATGAAAACCTCATATTCAATTTTATTTTAGTCAATTGAATTTTGTAATTAGGATTGATTTTCACCTTGATTTAAACCAAAAAATAATAATAAAAAAAAAAAGCTTAAGAAGATTAAACTGTATTATGTCAATAAGATGACAACATCATTAGATCTAGCACAGACATGGATTCTTGGACTATGATCAACAAAAATCCCCCACATTGGAAACACTATTTTTCTTTAGAGACGATCAAAGGAATGATGAATCCAATTTCTAAACATTCATTTGTTGTCACATCTTCAAATTTAGATTTTGATCAATCATTCAACCATTATGCTATAGAGTTAGCCAAAATTCTTGATTATGATATGATGGTCAAGTAATCATGGTTGGAGAAGGTGACCCACGATGTCAGTAATATGGAATCAAGCGGCTATGGTTTATTTCAATTGTGGGTCACAATCAGGTTTCCTTAACTTGGTTACTTGACTTGTAGGGTTGAATAGTCTAATTCTAGGACAAATCAGTGCACTATCATAACCTAACCCAATAGAGACCAATCCATTCCTGACGCATGATATTCATGTGCTAGAATGAGTGCAAGCTATGTGGATACACATATAGGCAGGTTAGTTCTAGGACAAAGCATGTGGGTGCATGAGATTCCTTATTGGTGCATGAGAAGTGCATGGATAGATGTCAAAGAGAGTGCTAATGCACAATTGTGCATGTGGCATGTACAGGTATGTGATATGACTATTACGGTGTATAAAAGCATATGAAGGTTTTTAAAAGTGCCTACAACATGTGGTGTGGCTATTATGATGTGTGTCATGGTTTTATAAGGTGTTGGGGCACATGCACGCACATGAGGATGACATGTGGTGCATATTGGTTTTGGATGGTGCATGGGGTGGTCTTTGATACATGAAAGAACATGTAAAGGCAAGTGCATGTGAACACATAAAGTTAGCTTTAGGGCATGTGGCACATGCATACATGCATGAAAGTGTGTTTCAAGGGTGTTATTAGATGTGTGGTTGCATTAACATGTAAATGGTTTAAGTGATGCATGAATCATAATAGAGATATGTGATCAAGTGTAAGAACACACTAAAGATTAAGGAAGCGCACTATAAAGTGCAAAAGGCAAGCAATAATCCATGAAATGAAATGCATGAAAGACTTATTGTCTATGTAAGTACGTTTGAAAAGCTTGTGAAAGTGTTTGGAGGCATATGTTATGCTTATAGGACTTTATTTAAAGATAAATTTAATTTTAAATAAATGATTATGATATAAAGTATTATACCCATAAATTTTAGTTATCAACTCTATTATGTGTGGCTAGTTACCATGATAAGTTAAAATTATTATTGTTCATTAAGTTAAATACAACAATTTAAGAATTGTCTGAGATAATAAAAAGTTTTGTATCTCATGAAGACCTTACTGAGACAACTTTTCTTTTCTCATATAATAGATAGATTATGTAAGTTGTTAGAATGGTAAATGCCGAAGTAATACATTCATTGAAACTTGAGTAATCTTTTATTCAACAATGATACATTTTTCAATCTTAACACGCGTAATTTCCTACCTAAAAAGGGTTATTACATGCATTAAGATTAATAATTGCATAGAAACGACTGATCATGAATAAGTTTGACTCACCTAATGGTAGTTGACCTTGTTCCACTAACATGTGTTATCTTAAGAATGGACTGGTTGTAAATAAATTTCAATTCACCCAAAGGTGGTTGCTTTCATTCAATTTGCGTGTGTTCTCCTATTAAGTAGAGGATGAATAGTAGTTTATAAGGGTTGTTCGCCCAAGAAGGATATTTCTTTTGAAAATCATATGTTTTTAAGGTTCTCCCTATGACTTTTATAACTTTGCGTTTAAAAACCTAATGGGATATCATTTTCTCTACTCAAAGGGGAGTTGATGGTGATGCATCAGGAATCCCTATAAGGTGTGGTTGATATAATTTCAAAGCTACAATTATTGTTGTCTGACATATATATATATATAACTATAAGGGGGGTGAATAAGATTATTTAAAAAATTTAAAGCAATTAATCACAACAAAACAATTATAATCACAATACACAATAGTCACAATAAAGAGAGGAAAAGTTTAGAGATTGCTTAGTCGGTTTATAGAGGTTCAAAGCTTTGAACACAAGCCTCCTACGTCCTCTTCCTTAATCAACCATGATTGAAGTTTCCACTATCTTCCAATCCTGAAGATACAATAGTTTTTCCAACAAGGGAATTTCGCCCTTTTTATAGTAGAGATATTGATTTAAAAAAAAAAAAGGATTGATTTTGCCTCTAACTAGGTTGAAAATCCAATACAAAACACAGATCTCTCAAGTGTAGGAATATGTAAGCTTTTAGAGAGAGGAAGAATGATCAAAGAGTGAAGAACAAGTTGAGCAAATAGCTTGATTTTTTTAATACATTTCTCTAACCTTGTTCACTTCAAATAAGTCTCATTTTATACTTCATTTATTGCCTAGAATAGCAATGAGCCATTTTGCCTAGCTTTGTATCTGTTGAAGTAGTTGAAAATGAATGCTCTGTAATAAATTTTCCAGGCACACGGTCATGCTCTTCGTGTGCACGGTCGTGCTTGCTGCATTTATTAACTCGATCAGACTCTCAATGGTTGAATTAAACATTACCGTCAATAGTGTACGGTCGTATGCCTTTGACGTACGGTTGTGTTTCAGCCCTTCATGGTTTTTGTTCAAAATTCTATAGGCTCACATGACATGAGTGCACGACTAACACACTGACAGCACACAAGATATCTTTTGCTATCGCACGGTCATGTGCCATATCTGTATGATCGTGTGTCTGCTATATGCCTATAAGCTTCCTACACGATCAGTCTTGCACGATTTCCTTGGTAGTGCTCTTCATTCGTCATCATACACGGTCGTGTGTCTACTATTTGCACGGTCGTGTGTTGACTACCTTGGTTTGATTTCATGCATGGCTTCATTATATGACTTGATATCCCGTGCTCTTCATGAATTATGCACACGGTCGTGTGCTCCAAATGTGTACGGTCGTGTCCTTGACTTTGAAGCTTTAACTATACACGGTCATGTTACACAGTTAAACTGATAGTGCTTTAACCATGTTGTGCATGCACACGGTCGTGCATCATAAACACACGACCGTGTTGGTTCTGAGAATTTTCTTCAATTTTTCACATAACCTTGCATAGTCAGACACACGGTCCCATGTTCTGAACACACGAGAAGTCTTTTGGTCAAGCACAGTCATGCTAAAATAGTACACGGTCGTGCGAGACCTATAACCTGTAAAATAAAGCTTTTCTCCCTTCTTTTGTCATAAATTAATTCATGTAAGGGATTAATTAGTAATTTAAGCATATTTTTATCATCATCAAAACATCAAGGGTTCAACAATACATATGTTGCAATATTTACATATTCAGATTGTGTAAGGTAATTTTGTGATGTATCTCATGAAATCTTAATATTGGCAATATTATTTAGTCTCAATAGAAATTGTTGTAAGTTGTTAGAATGTTTATTTGCAAAAACAATTCATTCATTGAAACCTAAAAAAATTTCTATATGTGGTGAAAAACTCATTCTTCTATTTTGATACATATAATTTCCTTTTTAAATGTGGTTATTGTGTATGTTAAATTGATGGTTGTATAAGATGATCATGGAATTGCATTAGTCATGAGAATTTCAATTCATCCAAAAGTGATTGCAATTTTCAGTTGATATATGTCTTTTCTATTTTTGAGAAAGAGAGCAATGACTTAGAAGGTTTATCTGCCTAAAGAAGATAGATCTTCCAAAAGTTATATGTTCTCATTATTTGTAACATCAGGCTTGGGGGGTTAATTGCATGTAATATTCTCTGTCCAAGGAAGAGGTTATGATAATGTGCTAAGAACCTTCATATATGCTTATAAGGTTTTAAAGTTATTTATTACCAATGATATTGCTTTGTTGCATTCTATTTTTAATAAACCCCCTTGCCATGAATAATAAAGGTTCCAACTAGTTTTGGATATAAAATATTGAATTTACACTATTAATTAAATATATGGATTTGGTCTAATAAGTTAACGAACCACCTAAACCCAAAGTTAAAAGTTTAATTGAATAAGGAGATTTCTATGATAAGTGGGAGAAATTCATTAAGCTAAGCTCATTAGAGGCTTATATTAAATCATAATCATTAAGGATTTCATCACCAAACTTGGTCAGAAGTTTAAAACACCTAAAATGTTGAAGTTATCAATATAGACATAATGAGGGTTTTACCAAAATATAAGGATTTTGGGATTTTTGATAAATGACATAGCTGAAAAAACTCAATCATAGTCTTAGAAAAATAACCATAAGTATAAAGACCACAATAAAGTTGACTAAGTTTTCATTTGGTAAATATATATCAGACTGAATATTTATAAGGTAACATAGTTAAGATGACATAGTATGGTCATTGGAATATTCTAAACCATATAACTTTATTGCCCTAACTAAGGTCTAATAATGAAAAAATACTCAGACCTTGATGCTATGATGAGTGACATCTTTCTACCATTGAAGGAATGTGATGTTGATGTGTTCAAGTTCCCTTTGTCTATAAGGTATGATAGTATCATAATTGAATTATTAGTAAGAGCCAATAAGATTATTGAATCCCATATATCCTTAAATAAATGTAAAGATTTTCTCACTAAAGAATTGTTGATTGATCTTATAATAGATAAGTCAACTATGTTTGACGTAGTTATGAAAACTCTAATGAGAAGATTTATTAAAGGAGAACAATTTGCTATCAGTAAGTATTACAATAAGTGTCTTAGTAAAAATAAAGTTTATGGCATATAATGAGGTATAAAATCTTATAGAATTACCTAGTAGCTATAACCTCGCAGATAGTGAATGTGTTTACAAGACTAAAAGAGACTTCAAAGGTAAGAAATAATGTATAAGACAAGATAGATTGCAAAAAGCTCCACCTAGGGAGAATACATAGATGAAATATTCTCTTAGTGTCTACCACAGAGTCATTAAGAATCATGATGATATTAATAGCTCATTGGGACTAAAGCTTTAATAGGTGGATATCACAATCATATTTTGAATGAAAACATTAGTAAGAAGTCTTCTAGATAAGGCAATCAGTTTTATCTAAAGCATAAGGAAAAGAGCTTTTGATATGCAAATTAAAGAAGCAAGTCAATGATTTGAAGCTGACTTATTGATGTGGTATTTCAAATTTGATGGAGAGTAATTGATAAGCCTTCATAGAGAACATATTAGATTAATATATGAAATATAAAAATTAGTGGGAGCATATTTATCTTTATGGTATGGTTCTCTATGTTGATAGCAATGATATTAGCTTGTTTTCTAAGATCAAGACATTTATATTTCAAACTTTTAATGTGAAGGATCTTACAGATACCTCATTTGTTCTCGGAATTGAGATCCACTATGTAAGACTCATGAACTTGTTGAATTATCTTAAAATGTATACATAGAATGTATATTTAAAAGGCTTAATATATAGAATTGCAAGACAATGATAAGTCTTTTGTGAAAAGAGATAAGTTAAGTGTCAAGCATTGACTAAAGAATGAGATTAAAGGGGAATCCGCGGGAAATATCCCTTATGATAGCATTATTGGAAGCTTGATGAATGCATAATTATGCATGAGTCTGATATATAACTTTTGTATTTGAGGTTTTCAATTGATACACCTTAAATTCAAGTTTTGATTATTATGTTGGAGTTTTAAAAGGTGATGAGATATCTATAAAAAAATCAAAATTTGGATGGTTGTCAAGGTAAAGTAAAATCCATTTTGGATATATTGTTATACTAATTAAAGGGGTTATATTCTATAAACATGTTAATAGTCATCAAAAGTATCTTCAACTTTTGACAATCGAATCGGTAGCTTGCTATAAGGTAGTTTCTTAAGCTTTGTGGTTGAAGGATTATATTTTAGACTACTTGACATTGACCTAATTTACTATAATTACTTACCAAAAAAAAAAAAAAAAATTACTATAATAATAGTTCAATCAAGTAAAGTACCACCAATAGATTAAGACTTATAGAAATAAAATATCTTACAATTAGAAACCTGATAAAGAATAAAGATGTTAACAGAGAATACAAAAATATAGAATTAATATAGTTTAATCTCTAACCAAAGGAATAACACCTATAATATATAAAGTTATGTTGAATATATGAGGGTGTTTGGGGTCTTTTGATATTTAGGGTTAGTGGGAGTTTTATAACTTATTGCCTCAATTACAGGTTTTTCCTTAACAAATGAATTAACATATATTATTATTTTATCATAATCATGTTGGTTTTATTATTCTTGAATGCATGTATAATTATGTTTATATGCACATATACTTGCTTGTTGTACAATATATGTCTTAAGATATTGGTTTTCTCTTAAGTGTGATAGTTGTATGTGTATATGACATGTATCCCAAGATTTAGGTTTTCCTCGGCTTTGACAATTATACATGTATGTCTTTGTAATATATCTCAAAATTCCAGTTAGAGTATATGTATTTTATTGCAAGTCATGGACTTCGTTTAAAGTGAAGTGAATTTCTCTTATTTTTTATTTGAAAAAATATATATTAAAGAGAAATCATGGGAATGACTAACAAATAATAGTTTGTTATATGATCATGTAGATTACTATTTCTGCCACACACCCATATTAGTGATCTATGTTATATAATTATTGGTAATTGTGATTATTATCGTCTCATGTCAATTAAAAACAAAAGATTATCTTGATTTGTTATTAGTAGTTATATTGACCAGATTAGTATACAAAAGGTAACCTCTAGACTATTAGGTTTTCTTAAAAGTGATTACATTAAAGTTAAAAAGTAATTGCTTACCCAGAAGTCTAATTTTTTTTATTTTTTTTAAATTATAAACTAATAATTAATGTTACCCAAACGAAAGAATCTTAAAAAAATTAAATGGGTTAACATTGATTAGGTTTTGTTTTTCGTCACAATATATTAAGTTTTATACTTTAAAAAATACTATATTTTAACAAATTATTTGTCAAATTATATAATTTTTACATATATATATATATATATTGTGACAAATTAATTTTTTATCATTATTTTCATATATACTATGGCAAAAAAATTTTTGTAATAGCTTTAATTTTTTTTGATGTAATATATACATTTTTGTCACAATATGTCAATTTTTATTCTTTCAAAAATTGTATTCTGACAAATTATTTGTCTAGAGAAATATAATTTTATCATGTTTTATTTTTATTGTGACCAAATATTTTTGGTCATGTTAACAGTGAAATGGAGTTAGATTTCCAAGTGTCCATACAATTGTGCACTCTCAAGAAGGATTCTCTTCCTGGAAAGAAATTTCCATTGGAACTCCTAATTCAGATACCTATTGGAGATGATTATAAACTGTTGGCCACATCAATCATTTTGAACATCTGCAGAAGAATATTTCTACTTTTTATGGAATAGAAGTCACATAAACATGGAGCTCAAAGGAATCTGATCCACATGCAGTTTCTACTTGCAATAGGCTTGACCCTGTTGAAGGACAAATAACAATAAATGGTCGATCACAGATACTATACTAGAGAAAATGGCAATGATATGAGACAAAAGCTTCCAATGGGATATCAGCAATTTACATCCCCATTTAAACAAAAAAATTGAAAAATGAGTAACCCACATCACATCACGAAGTATATTATCCAAAAAAATAATGCTTGAAATACAGAAATAAATGCCAATACTTGAGAAACACCTTCACAGTGGCTGAAATAATATGGCATGCAATCCTTGGTGTACGAAATACCTGCACCTCTCTATTATATCCTTTTTCATAAGCAATCTGTAAGAGAAGATTAAAAAGTAGGATTTTGTAATAGAGAAAACAAAGAGAGATACTCTTGTGCAAATTAATACATCAAAAGTCATATCTAAATCCAAATCTTTTTCATTGTCAACATTCTTAGATGCACCAGAAGCTCTTCTTTCCTAGTGGCGTCACCAACAGAATCTAGTAGTAACATTTTGAGTTTTTCCCTTCCATGAAGTGAAACCAAAGAGAATGCACTTTCTATTGAAACAAGGTCCAACTCGTTTGCTGGTGGTGCAAGATGTTTTTGGATGGCTTCATCAACTTCAGCAAACGATACTGCACAATATGTACTTTCATCCATGAATGCAGCTCCAACACCACGTACTGGTAAAGATCTATCTTTATTAGCATCATAATTCTTATGTGCCATCCGCTGTTTCTCACGTACAAACTGAAGGGCCACCCTGAACAATATTCTATTCATCTTCAAAATGAATTTCCAACACAGAAAAATGGACTTACAAACTTGAGGCTAAACAACATTTTACTCTACCCACTGAAACAACATAATGTATTCCTATTTGATATTGCTTCACTTCAGACATGCTAAAAAATTTTTATTAATACCCTTCAATTCAACAACTAAAGTAGAACCTATGTTTCATTTCTCCAAATTTCCAATGGCAAGATGCTTTAACATAAACGAAAATCATCCCACCAAATGAAATAAACTCAATTCCCTTCACATTTAGTAATTATATTAAAGTATCAATACTAGGATAACTCGTAAATGTTATCATTCTCGATGTGTTAATTTATTAAAATTTTTTGTAACCTTACAATATTTACATGAAAAATAGAGCTAAAAATAACAAATAGCACTTACCTGGAAGCAGGGCCACCAAAGAAGGTGACAAGAACTTTATCAGCAAGGGTGATTAAAGTGTGTGAAGAAACGGCAGGCCTGAATTTGCCGTATAGATTACTCCTAAAGCAATCCTTGTAGAACTTTCCCTTTGGTCAATATTGTCGCAGTCGGCGGCATACGTGAACCGGAGAAGGCGTCGCGGTATATAGGGTCATTGCTCAATATTTTGGCAACGTTAGGAACAAATGACTAGTTTCAAGTTTTTTTGTTTTTCTTCAAAAAAAAAAAAAATATAAAAAGAATACCAAATTTTAATCAGTACCAAAGACGTCAGGGGTGTCGGGGTGTAGGGTTTTTTTTTTAAATGCCAAATTTTTTTAACAAATACAAGAACCTTAGATTGTGCAGGTGAAGAGAAAGCTGTTAAAATTTATTACATTATGTGTTTTCGATACATGAAGGGTCTGTTCTTCAACATTAGGTTGTGCAAGAAGCACACTTCCTTAGCGTTATGTGTCAATATTTATGGATCGATCTCAATATTACACGAAGGGTCTGTTCTTCAACATTAGGTTGTGCAAGAAGCACACTTCCTTAGCATTATGTGTCAATATTTATGGATCGATCTCAATATTAATAAACAATTTAACAAACAGTGAGAGGAATTCTAATTTACTGTTTACAGGTATGAAACTAAAAAAAAGCAAGAAAATATAGACATTGGAATGTAAACACAGGCAGGCATGCTATTGATTTTCTCTCTTGTGGCTGCTTCCCGGAAGATGAGTTTGCTTTTGTCAGATTAATTATCTACCTACTTTCACAATTTAACAGTGTGTGGAAATCTAAGAGTTCTATTGAAGAAACTGTTGTGAAAGTTCAATCATTTTGATGAAAAAATCCGAAAGTCTGATAATTAAATCTGAAGACGAATGGATTTAAATTAATCTAATAATTTAAAAATCAATTAAATCTGAAGATGAATAGATTTAAAGTCTGATAATTGATTGTTAAAACAAGATACCAGAACACATACACATACACATACACATACAAATTGATAATTGATTGTTAAATCTAAAGATGAACAAATTTAAAGCTCTGTTCGTCATGCACACACATACCTTTTCAGATTAATTTAACAATCATCATGCACACACTGACAATCAATTAAATCTGAAGACGAACAAATTAATTGATTACGAATAGAGAACAATAACATACCAGAGTCTGAAGACGAACAAAGTCATGCACTGACAAAGATGATTGTAACATTTCACTAAGAGTTTGAAGCCGGAAAGGAGAGGAGTTCCCATCAACGATTGTTGATGCACTAATGAAGGTGAACAAGTTGATGCACATTTGAGCCGAAGATGACTGTATTAGAAAGTTTCAATATGGGCTAACATTAATTAATATTTTTATTTATAAAACTAGATAATTGAAATAGTCTAATAACAGATTATAAATGAACTTAAAAGTGATCAATGAAGTTGAGTTCATTACACTATATAGTTTATGATTTGAATAAATGGTTGAGTGTGCACTTTAGATTATTAGGCCTTAATAATGGATTTAATAATTCATTATAAATTGTCTAAACCCTTGCTCCAAAAGCAATATATTCACAACTTTTTCCACAGCTTGTTATCATGAAGGTTATATAAGTAGAAGACCTAGTCATCATATTTATTGACTATGTAGGCAAATTCAAAGGGCTTCAAAAATTCAAGAAGAATGACTCAATCAGGTTTTTTCATATCACTCTAATTCATTCATGCATTTAGTTTAATTATTTATTCAATATTCAATATTCTATGTACGCTTAGATTTCAAATCTGATTGAACTTATAACATTTGTTATCAGAGCTAAACGTGATAAGATATAAAATTTGATCCTAAAATTGAAACCTTTTGGATTGAAATTAGGGTTTAAAACATATTCAATTTTAGGGTTTGTCAAATTAAATGAAAAAATTTATGAAATGGATTTCGTACATTGATTTGAATATAAAATCTTGTTTTTTGTGATTGGAATCTAATTTTGGAATGATCTCAGCCAATTTTATCAAGAAAAATAAAAAATAAAACTCAAGGTTGTGGTGACAAAAGTGGCAGAACTATCGACTCTAGCACTAATTATATCTGTTGGATCATGCTCTAATCTTTCCCCAATGTCAGATGTTGGACCACTGATGGGAAATAGGTTAGAATCAGCCCCAAAATTTCATTACAAAGCTTGCCTTTATCATGACTTTGCGATGCAATTTTGGCAATATTATTGATAGGAATGAAGCAAAGGTTACCAAAAAATTCATCCATGGCCTCTAGGAAGAGAAATCGAGGTTAGAGGAGGTGACGATTGGCAGCGCCAATGTGAAAATTTTAGACTAAGGTTTCCTGGAATCATAGGTTGCAATCAAGTTTTCCCAACCTGACTACCTAACTCATAGGTCTAGTAAACTCACCCAAAGTAGTAAGTTGGGCCATTCAACCCATTCCCTGGACTTGATCAAATCGACCTTGGCCTGATCCAACTCTAGAGCATGTCGTTCACGCATTAGATCGATCTGGTAACATGTGTAGGCATGAGTCAGTGCTTACAAGCATGTGCTAGCACGTGTATGCACATCCAAGCACGTGTCAATGGGTGCGAGCATATTTTGACATGTGCAAGAGTGTGGCAATGTGTGGTGGAACCTGGAGGCGCATATAGGCTCATGAGATGTATTTTTCAGAGCATGGCAATGCATGCATTACTGTTAGTGTTAGCTGGTGGTAGTATAAATTAGTTAAAGTCTTTAATTGATAACTTTCCACTATTAAAACATAAGGGTAAGACAAAATATTATTGTTCATAAACCTTTTGATGCAAGAAAATTTGAAAGATTGTTCGAGATCATAAGGTAACCGATCTCATGAAAACTAAATTTAGAACAATATAATTTAATATCATTGGAATAATTTGTGAATTGTCATGATGTTAATCACCTAAACGATACATCATTGAGACATTTTCATTCGGTCATGGTACATTCGGTAATTTTGATGCATATAATTTTCGGCCCAAAGGTGGTCATTATATGTATTAAAAATTAAGGATAACATAAGGTTAATTTTGAAATTCACTTGTCATGAATGATTCAATATACCTAAAGGTATTTGCATTTATTCATTTGATATTTGTTTTTTGAGGATGAATAATGATCTAGGAAATTTATCTACCCAAAGGCAATATTTTTTTAAACATCATATGTTCTTAAGGTTCTAATAAAGTTGTCTTATGACCTTGTATTTTGGTATCTTAACTGCATGTCATTTTCTCCTCCCAAAGGGGAGTTGATGATAATTTACTAGGAATCTCTATAAGGTGTAGCTTATAAAGTTTTTTTTTTAAGCTACTTTGATTATTATTACTCATCATTTTGATTTGTTACATTGTTTTCTTTTAGTCTCCATTAATGTGAACAATGGCAATGTCATCATTAAGGTCTTGACTAGAAGCAATTTCAAGACATGGAAGCAAGATATTGAGTTTGTCATAGTTATAAGTGACTTGGATATGACTCTGCTACATGATAAGCCAAATGATATCACTAATGAGGGTACCATCAAAGAAAAAGAACTTTTTATTAAGCGGGAGAGGTTAAAATATTTATGTATGATGGCTATGAAAAAGACTGTGATTGAACATCTTCTTAGCAGACTTTCAGTTGATGGGATTGCTAAAGATTTTGTACCACTCTAAGAAAGCAATTCCAAACCTCCAATAATGTCGAAGCTTTATCCTTTATAAGTGAGTTGAATGGCATGACATATTTAGAGTTGGAAGGGGTTAAGGACTATATTTTTAAACTTATTCACCTCTAAGACAAATTGAAGAAACATGAGATCTCATTATCTAATAGATAAATAGTTTACGATACCCTAGACACCTTGCTTTAATTTTTTTTCCCAACTCAGAACAGCCTATAACACTATGCATAGGTCCTGGTCCTCAGATGATCTTATTACTAGATGTGTAGCTGAGAAAAATATAATTAAGAGGGAAAAGGTTGAAATGGCCTTAATTTTTATGCAACCAAATGATGGTTCTAGCAAAAAAATAAACAAGAAAGGCAAGTCTAATCTTACTACTCCTAAGAATAACTAGAATAAAAGGTATGGTCAAGGTCAAAAAAAAGGGGGGAAGACCATAAATAAAGTAAAGGGAAAAGATTGTAGGAAATGCTTCTTTTATAAGAAAAAGGGTTATGCGAAGTAAAATTGTCTAAAGTATAAGGCTTGGGCAGAAACGAAAGGTAATTCATTTAGCCTTGTTTATTTTGAATCTAATTATGTTAATGTGTCATCAAATTCCTGGTGGTTAGATAATGGTGTAACTATTCATGCCATTTTACCTCACAGGGATTCAAAAACAAACAGAGGCCAAGTCAGACTGAGAAAATGCTTAAAGTGAGGAATAATGCTAAAGTGGAAGTAAAGTTTATAAGGGTTATTTGCCTTAGACTAGAAAGTGCTTTTGGAATTATTTTAAATAATACATTCTATACACATTTTTTTAGGAGGGATTTGATTTCTATTTCAACTTTGGATAAATATGGATTTTGTTTTAAGTTAAAAAGATCTATGGTTGAATTATCCTTAAATTCTTAAGTTATTGGTGAATGTGTTATAGATAATGAAATGTATAATTTTAGTTTGGCCTCTATTGATACTTATACTTTCATTAATATTGAAAATAACTTAAGAAAAAGACTTGTGATTAATGAAAAGTTCTTTCTTTTATGGCATAAAAGACTAGGTCGTATAGTTAGAGAGAAGGTTGAAACATTAATAAAAGATAATATACTTCTTATACTAAGATTTAAGGATCTGGGAACTTGTGTTGACTATATTAGAGAAAATTTAACCAAAACGACAAAAAAAGGTGCAACTCATAGTTCATATTTATTGAAAATGATTCATACTAATAGTAGTGGCCCTTATTTTACTACAATTTATGGTTGCCAATATTTTATTACCTTTATTGATGATTTTTTCCGTTATGAGTTTTTGTATGTGATTAAGGAAAAATCTAATGTCTTAGAGAAATTTAAGGTACTTAGAACTAAAGTGGAGAAGCAATTAGGGAAAGTAATTAAAGTAGTAAGATCTAATTGTAGGCGTGAGTACTATAGGATACATGGAGACATAGGTCAATCTATTGGCCTCTTTGCCAAGTACTTACAAATGTGTAGAATAACTACCGAATATACCATGCCTTTTAATCATGAACAGAACGGTGTAACAAAAAGACGTAATAGTACACTTAAAGATATGATAAGGAGCATGATAAGTAAGACAAACTTGCTAGAATATCTTTGGGGTGACTCAATTAAAACAGCCCTTTACATTCTTAATTGAGTATCTAACAAGTCGTTATCTAAAACATATTTTGAGCTTTGGACTGGTAAGAGACCTAGCTTTAACCATTTTCAAGTCTAAGGTTGCTCTGTTGAGATTAGGATATATAATCCCAATGAGAAAAAGATTGAGCCTCAAACTATCATGTTTTATTTTATAGGGTACCCATCTTACTTTAAATTAATACAGATTTTATTGTCTTACATGTAATACAAGAATTATAGAGTCCCAGACTGTTAAATTCCTTGAGATTAATGTCTATAATACTTCAATGGCTATTAATATTCTTACTTGTATTGACTCTCATGTTGATGCTCAGGAAAAGATAGTCACCATTCCTTTGCCTCCATCTATTGGACTATATGAATTTGTATAAAAAGACACAACAGATGCTCAAGAATCTCTTATCCTACAAGTTGAAGTTCTTAGGAATATAAATCAAGATTTTATTGATGAAGTACCTCTTAAAAGATCAATAAGACAAATGAGTCTACCTTATCAAATGTTTATATTTATTTTGCTAAAAATAAGTATGATATCGGAGACTTAGCTAATCTAACTTCATTCCATGAAGTTGTTTAAGGCTTAAAATCATATATGTAGATGAAAGCCATAGATGTAATCTATGAAGGATAAAGGAGTATGAGATCTTATGGAGTTACTTGAAGGTAACGAGCCAATTGGTTATAAATAGATTTTCAAGACCAAAAGAGACTCTAAAGGGAAGATAGACAGATTTAAGGCAAAACTGCTTGTAAAAGGGTTCACTCAAAAAAAAAGGATTGTCTTCAATAAGACATTTTCCCCTATTTCCTTCAAGGATTTATTCAGAATTATAATGGCCTTAATGACTCACTTTGATTTGAAACTTTACTAGATGGATATCAAAACTGCTTTTTTGAATGGAAATCTTGATAAGAAGGTATATGTGAAACAACCAAATGGTTTTGAAATTGAGGAAAAACAACATATGGTATGTAGATTGAAAAAGTCTATATATGGTTTAAAACAAGCTTCTTGATAATGGTATATTATGTTTGATGAAGTTTTAACCTTATTTGGCTTTATTGAGATTAGATTTGATAGATATGTATATATGAAGCTCAGTGGGAGCAAATTTATTTTCTTAGTACTCTATGTAGATTATATCCTATTAGCAAGCAATGATAGTACCCTACTTTATGAAGCCAAGCAATTTCTATCTAAGGTTTTTGATATAAAAGATCTTAGAGAGGCATCATTTGTTTTAGGTATTCAGACCTCTTAAGGCTTGGCTTATCTTAGAAGACCTATATTGAGCATATTCTTAAAAGATTCAAAATGAAAAATTGTGAAGAAAGAGATATACCAATCATAAAAAGAGATAGGTTTAATATCAAGCAATGTCATCAAAATGATGTTAAAAGGGCATTTATGCAAGGTATCCCTTATTGTAATGTCATTGTGAGTTTGATGTATGCAAAAGTATGTACATGACTTGATATAACGTGTGTTATGAACGTTCTTGGTCGATGTCTTTCTAATCTGAGTTCTGATCATTGGGTGGCGGCCAAGATAGTTATGAGATACTTATAGAGGATTAAAGATTCCATGCTTGTGTATAAAAAAATGGAGGCTCTTGAGGTAGTGGGATATTCTGATTCAGACTTTAGTGGGTCTTCTAATGACTTAAAGTATACTTCTAGGTATATCTTTATTCTTACAGAATACAAAAAGAGCTATATCATGGAAAAGTGCCAAACAAACATTGGTTGCATATTCAACCATATATGTAGACTTTATTGCATGTTACGGAGCAACCACACTGGTAACATGGATGAAGAATTTCATCATTAAACTTTGAGTGGTTGACTCCAATTCTAGACCACTTATAAGTTACTATGACAATAAAGTAGCAGTGTTCTTTTGCAAGAACAATAAAGTCAGTAATAAGTTGAAACATGTGGAGATAAAATACCTTACAATTAAAGGCCTTGTAAAAAGGAGACATTATGGTAGAATATATTAATACTAATGCTATGTTAGCTAATCCTTTAACCAAAGGCCATAGGCCCATTATTTTTAAGGGCCATGTTTTGAACAAATGGACTATGGCTTACACAGCCTAATTGATAAGCCTATTTCCATCATGGTTAGAATATTCTCCATTTAATGATGTTGCTTTTCGCTTACTTTGTTATCTAATTAATGAGCAACAAGTTTACTTATATAGATTTTTTGTTTGAGGCTTTAAGAATTGAAGGAAGGTCAGTGATGGAGAAAATTATATTAAGATCTTATATCTCCTAAGACTAAGGTATAGAAATAACATTTACCTTAGGATTTTCTCAATATTAAAAAATCTGAAAACCAATTCAACAATCAAATACCAATAAAGTAGGTAACAACTCAATCATATTGTGATCATAGATTTTGTAATTGTTGATATATATCTGCTAGAAGTGATGAATTGTAGCCGATGCATAGGTCTCGATACAACTAATCACCACTATTATGGTAACTCCTATTATAGTAACATATTAGATAGTCTCAAAATATACCAATCCTTACATGAGACATTTTGGTAATTCTCAAGTTTAAGGATTACGTGTACCCCCATTTGCTAAAAATGATATATTTCATAAACACTGAAGCAATCATTTATATAAAATCCTCGTGGTGGGGTCATATTCAGTAAACATACCTAGTAAAAAAAATGTATTTATATGTTGTACTAAGTTATAACCAATAACTTTGATATATGTAAATTGTCACTATTTTTCTATAAGATTATTTAACACTATAATAGTTTTATTTCCATTACTTATGCCTTGGGTCACGATAATGTCGAGTCTACAAACATTTTCTAAAATGATCACCTTAATGAGTACATAAAGAAAACACGATCAGACCATTTGATTCTTTGAATTGATTCTACTATTTTAAAGACATTTATCTTGACATTATCAACTTACGGATAAAAAGGATCACTAGGAGTTTGTTTTTATATGACATTATTAATGAATTGGCATTGCTTGAAAGATTAATTCTAAAGCACCAACCTTAATATCACACACCTTAAAAGATATAGAACAAGGTTCCATGTGCTCCTAAAGACACATCACATGCCTCTACAAGCTTATAAAAGTATCTCATGTAATAAACACATAAGTCAAGCATCCATTATGATTTGTGTGTGAATTTCACACACCTAAAATCGGATTGATACCTAAAAGGGTTTGAGTCAATTTCAACATGTAGTTCAGATTAGTGGACTAGGCAACATTGACCCGATTGACTTTTAGGTATAGTTGATCCATTTGGATTTTAAGGTCAGTTTTCTAGGTTTTTCCAACTCAATTTTGATAAATGGATTGAAAAACCATAACCAATAGAAATCTTCTCTTTGGTTGGTGATTATTTGTAACTATATTGACAATTTACGATTCCAACTAGAAAACAAATAGGATTACATTATGTTGTCCTCTATGGCATTGTCTTTGACCAAAAATTTTGTAAGGTTCCTTACATGAAAGAAGAAGTAAAATGGTTCTTCTACTTGTTAAATAGACATTTTGGCCTATAAGGAGGTGGTTGAGAACATGCTTACATTAAAAGTGTCACCAGGTGTATCGTTGTCTAGATTTGTTGTAAAAGCCACCGACAACAATTTTTTAAGGCTTAATTTAGATAAAATCTAACGCTAATCACAGATTTCAATTTTTTTAATGTGAAATGCAATGTATAACTCATATAATTTTTTTATTATTAAACCCTAATTCTACAATTTAATAAATCAAATTTTATTCTTTAATTCAAAATCGAACCAAACCTAAGAACCTTAATTTCATCTTCAATTCCTAGTTTAAAAATTTTAAACCGTAATTCAAAATGAACATATTCTGATTTCAATTTCGAAAATATTGCTTTTATAATCTAATGCATTTAGTTGTGATACTACACGTAAGATTTTATTTTCATGAACAAACATGAAATCATATATAATCCTAATCCTGCAGGATTTATGTATAGGTTATAATATATTGAATTGAAATTCTTTAGGCTTATAAGGATACTTAGGTCTCCTTGCAATTTGAATTTGAAAGATTGTCGAAATTACCTATATTAAAATACTTAGTCTTTCGCTCTTGAAACTTTTTTTATATGATAATTTTCAATGAATAAAACTATATTGTTTGTGTTTCATAGAGAGAACACATCAAATATGTAATAAGTTATTAGATCTTTCATACAAAATGTAATAAACAATAAAATCAATAATAACATTATTTATTCAGATTATAACTTTTAAATATATTAAGTTTATTATTTATTAATCACAGTTAAGTTTATTTATAAACTGTCATTGGATTGAGATAACACATTTAAAGATAGAACTTCTTAACATGTTGAGCGTGCATTCCAAGTCATCCTAATTTGAACACCACATTTACGAGTAATGAATTGTGCCAAAAAGTGGGCAATTTATCCACTAATCAATAGACTAATCAAGCTTGTCCTTGCTCTTCTTCTTGTATGAACAGGCAATGAAACAGGTGCTTTCCGCCATGAAATAGTTAGAATGAAACGCCTGAACAATATGGAAAATGATATGTATAAAATGGGAAGTTGCTATGAATTTTAGTATGGGGTCCATCATTAATGAAGTAAATTCTATGAAGTCAATTCTATGAAGTCACGTTAAACACAATTTATGTTGAAGGAAAGAAATTTATTGCTTTGTGTCCAATTTGAAAATACAACATCCATTTCTTTTTAACTATTACATATACATTTATATATAAATTTTAATGTTTCATCCTTACAGTTAGGCCAAAAGATTTAATCCCACCCAAGATTTTCTTAAATAATAAGTCTCACTCTTTAATTTTTAAAAAGTTAAATACCTATTAAATAAAACATTTTTCGTCTAATTTTGTTAATATTTTGTATGAAAAAAATAATAATAAAATAATAGTAAAATATTTAAGTAATAATAAAAATTTTAGAATTTAAAAAAATATATAAAAACTTAAATAATAATAAAAAATTTAAAATTTAATAAAAACTAAATAAAATTTTAAAAAAGACTGTCAAAAACTAAATTAGGTGATCGGAAAAGACTATCTAATTTTGTTTCTAGTTATATTTGGCCTTCTCTACTAAAGGAAATGGTCAAATCTAACTAAGAATTGATCACTTAGTTTGATTTTTGGTGGTCACTATTATTGGTAGTGGTCGTTTTTCAAAACTTTTAATAGTTTTATTAAATTTTAAAATTTTTATTATTATTTTATTTATTAACAAATAAATGTTTAGGTATTTAAAAATTAAAGGGTAAAAACCTTGTTATTAAAGGAACTTTTAGGTGGGTTAAGCCTTTTGGCCTTATATTTAATATTTTTTTATTAATTTCATTATATACAAATTTGAGAAAAAAAATAATTAACCAAAATTAAATAGGTCTAAGACAAATTAACCATCTCAAATTAGATTAAGCCAAAATGGCCAGATTGTTTATTTTTTTAAATCATAATATTTCTATACCAATTTTACCCTTCATAAGAAAACTACCAAAGTCCACCCCAATCTCTAACACATAGACCCAAGAAGTTTTTTAAAAAAACAAACTCCCCCCAACAAATCCCTAAATCCTTGTGCACACAAAGACTTATTATGCGACACACAACCAGTTTTCTTGTGGCATTTCTGATTTTTTTTGCTGATTTCCGACACCAACACGTCCATGATTTTAACAAAATCAGTCGATTTTAATAGATTTAGGCGATCTAAAATTAGGACAGTGATCTGAATTTGACAGAAAAAATCGTCTCAATTTTGGTACATTCTGGTGATGAAAGTTGGAGATTTTCACACACCTAAAACTGCCAACAAGGGTTGAATAATAGACTTATGGATTCTGACCGAATTGTGTAGCTTCAAGTGGCATCGTGCGACAGCTCATAAACTAGGGGGAGTTTAATACCTTTTAAACTTCTTTGGTTTCTATGCCACAACACAAACCCAGGAAGTTTAAAAAAAGTACAAACTCGCCCTAATTCATGAGATGTTGCATGACATCGCTCGAAGTTGCATGATTCGATCAGAATCCATAACGCTATTATTCAGCCCTTGTTGGCAGTCTCCAGCGTGTGAAAATCTCTAGCTTTCATCATCAAAATTTGTCAAAATCGAGACAATTTTCTCTGTTAAATTCAAATCACTACCTTAATTTCAGATCGCTTAAATCTGTTAGAATTGATTGATTTTGTTGAAATCATGGACATGCTAGTGTTTGAAATCACCAAGAAATATCAACAACACTGCAAGGTAGTTGGACGTGTGATGCACGAACTGGATCATGTGACGCATGATAAGGTTCTTGGAATTTAGGAATTTGCTGCGGGAGTTTGCTCTTTTTTTAATTTTCTGGGTCTGTGTGTCATAAGATTGGGGTAGACTCTACTAGTTTTCTTATGAAGAGCAAAATTGATATAAAAATATCATAATTAAAAAAAATAAACAATCTGATCATTTGGGCTTAATTTAATTTGAGATGGTTAAGTTGCCTTGGACCTATTTAATTTTGATTAATAATTTTATTTTCCCTTAAAAGGGTAGCTCGCCCATTAAAATAGAGTCATTGCTAGGCGGTTCACGATAATAACTCAATGTTAAATTTCCCCGACGTTTGGAATTGGCATGGGCTTCAAGTCAATCGCGTATGTGGAAAACAAACCAGAAGACCAGTTACCACTACGCGGGGCTTTTATTTTTTGGCGTGGACAAGTGAGTGAAGACCACGCTTAAGAACCTTCCCAGAAGACTTAGGTCTTTAAAATTGTAGTCTTAATGGAGTTTTCATGGGTCCCCGTTATTAGAAAATGAAAGAAATAAATTTCTCCCAGTTATAAGTTACGAAGATCATTTAAACAAAAAGTACTCCAGGCGTAGTAACACCAGTAATCATGAACTCCGATTTCTCCGACCAGCCCCCACCTCCGCCTACGAACAATAATCACTTTATAATATATCCCCTTATTTTCTTCCTTGCATTTTCTGTGTCTTGCACCGTAATTCTTTCTCTAATTTTCGGATACTTTTTTCTCCTTAAGCGGAAGAATAATAAAAATGTCGAGCTCGGAACGAGAACAACCCGGAATGGAGATGTGTTCAAAATACGGGATTATGATGGTAGAGTTGTGTTTGAGGACGTTATTAAAGCAACCGAGGATTTTGACATCAAGTATTGCATTGGGACCGGAGGTTATGGCAGCGTTTACAGAGCACGGCTATCGGGTGGCAAAGTAGTTGCTGTGAAGAAGCTTCACCGTTCAGAATCGGCTTTCTTCGAGAATTTCCAAAATGAGTCCCATTTACTATCCCAAATACGGCATCGAAACATTGTCAAGCTTTATGGTTTTTGTTTGCACAGACGATGCATGTTTTTGATTTATGAGTACATAGACAGAGGAAGTTTGTTCTATTTGTTGCGCAATGATGAGGAAGCAGTTAAATTAAGTTGGAGCAAGAGGGTAAACGTTATCAAGAGTGTAGCATATGCTTTATCTTACTTGCATCATGACTGCAGCCCGCCAATTGTTCATCGCGATATATCTAGCACCAACATTCTATTAAACTCAGAATCAAAGACCTTCCTTGCTGATTTTGGTTTGGCTCGAATTCTAAATTTTGACTCATCCAATAGAACCATAAGAGCAGGCACATTTGGTTACATTGCTCCGGGTAACTACAACTCTTAGAAACTTTTCTTTAAAGATTTCTTTGCTTCATCTAATGGTTAATTTTGATATTTTCTAGAACTTGCTTACACAATGGTCGTGACAGAGAGATGTGATGTTTATAGTTTTGGGGTTCTAGTCCTAGAAGTTTTGATGGGAGTCCATCCGGGAGATCTTCTTGCATCATTGTCATCTCCTTCTAGTCCAAATATAACGTTGGCTTCTGTTTTAGACCCACGTCTTGCACCTCCAATCAATGAAAAGGTTGTGCAGAATATTGTGCTTTGTTTTGCGATAGCATTTGCATGCTTGCATTCGAAGCCAGACTCTCGGCCAACAATGCAATATGTGTCTAAAGAATTCATCGCCGATAAGCCATTGGGAAAACCTTTCCAAGAAATAACTATATCAGACCTTAGAAACCTGGATATGTATTTTGGTTGAATAATGTACTTTTTTAAGCATATAAATGTAAGTAAAAAATGTATTGTATGTATTTTAACTGACGAATGCATCTGCAATTGTTCCTTGGATTCAAAGTCAACATGAATTTTGGAAAACAGGGCAGAAGACCTTGAAGTGTTTTTTTTTTTTTTGGTAATTAACCTTGAAGTGTTGAACCATTCAAGGTAGACAAATTCAAATATAATCCCAACCATTCAAGGTAGACCTTGACTGCAATTTTTTAGTAAAAAAATGTATTGCCATTTTGTGGGATTGTTTATTCATCTTTATTTATGGGATGGGATCGTTATGCACTATGGCTTTTAACTGCAATTCTTCCCTTTATAAAAATTCACAAAATACTATGCACGAAGCATGGCTCAAACTGATCTTCTATGATGACGTTTGTGTTTTTGTTTTGCTTTCAAAAATTATAGACTTAATTGTTAGGTTAGGAGGCGACAGGGAGGAATACTCACCACTATACTACAACGACTTTTTGATAGTTATTTTATTTTTTCTAATTTTCCTGTGACGGTAAGTATGTATTACTTTTAATTTATTATAATTAATTTTCATTATCTTAAGAAGTGAGACAAAGATGAAAATAGAAAGTTATCACGGAAATGCATATATATATATATTCTCTGAAGGATAAAAGTCTACACTTGATAGCTTTTTAGTTTCTCTTCTATCACTTGATTGATATATGTACTCCAAAAGGTCATGCCAAAAAATGTTATTTTTCTAGTTCTTGATGAGCAAATTATTTATCCTAATTAACAATGAAATTAAGATTAAGTTGCGCTAAAAGTCACTGCATGCAAATACAAAGCACAACTCCAAGTTGAAAGGCTAAGGTAACCACCCATCAAATGCCCATGTCTTTAGCTTCCTTGACAGGCCCCCAAAGTTCCCCATACATGTATTTATCTCATAATCACAACCCTCAACCACTCCTAAAAAGTTCCCTGCACATCAAAATGCATTTCTAAATATTATAATTATAAGTTTCAAATCAAACTAAATAATTATAAGTTTCAAATGAAACCATTCGGTTTGAATTATGGTTTAAACCAATTAAAAATCATTCATTTCTAAATTTTTTGTATTTAATAATAATAATTGAATTATAATTTATAGAACCTAAAATACGTACGTAAACTAAATATAATATACATATATAATAAATAATTAAAAAAATAATAAAATATATATGAAAAATAAGTGTTATACCAAATTATTTATTGAAAAATTTTATCAAATATATTCTCGTTGAAGTTTATCATTGCACTTCTTTTTGATATTACAACAACTTTTTGATAGCTATTTTAATTTTTTTTTCATAATACTGTAATAATGCACTACTTTTAATGTATTTTAATTAATTTTCATTATCTTATGGAGTGGGACAAGTTGAAAATAGAAAGATATCGTGGAAATATATATTTTCTCTGAAGGAGAAGAGTCTACATTTGATAGTCTTTTAGTTTCTCTTCTACTACTTGATCGATATATGTACTCCAAAAGGTCATGCCAAAAAATGTTATTTTTCTAGTTTCTTGATGAGCAAATTATTTATCCTAATTAATAATGAAATTAAGATTAAGTTGCACTAAAAGTCACTGCATTCAAATACAAAGCACAACTCCAAGTTGGAAAGCTAAGGTAACCACCCATCAAATGCCTATGTCTTTAGCTTTGTGCTGCCTATAGTCTCAACAACATTTTCTTATTCCTTGACAGGCCCCCTGATATATATCCAAACTCGAATCAAAATGCAATTTTAGAAACATCATTAGCCATTCATGCCTTGATGACTCCAAAGTGCCTCGCAAGCGTATTGAAGCCTTTCCAAGCCAATAATGCAAGAAAAATGAGCTTGTTCGACTTTGATCGAAGCATTCGGAAGGAATTCCAAACCATTTTGCAAAATTTTCCCCCAAACCTTCAGATCATGCTCAAGCACGGAAACAATAGAAAATTGCACATCAAGGAGTGTGAATTCATCAAATGGCTTCATACGAAGCCAATGAAGGAAACGAGAGTTGAATCGGACGAGAATCAAATTGGAATCACACAAGTGAAGAAATGGCCTGGCGTGCACGGCCACTCACACGCCCGTGCCTGACCTTCCTACGCCTTGTCGCGCAAATGTGCGTGCGCGCGCATGCGTGTGCGCGACATGTGCACTTGCTAGCGCGCTGCCCGCACGCATGCAGCATGCCGCGGCATAATGCCGCAGCACTTGGGCTCTGCTTGATTTGCGGATTTTCAGCCTTTTTTCAAGTTTCCTTGCATGTCTTGACTTCCAGAATTGCTGCAATGCATCCTTTTTGATAATTTTGAGTTTCGAATGACCTCCAACATGGATTCGAGGGCCAACGACTCTTCAGATCGAATTCGAACAATTAATTCGGATCGAATATTCAAATCGAAAAATTTGAATGAAGGTCAATTCAATCAAGGGAAAATTACATGAAGATACAAGCACGCAAATTATGATATTTTATAATATGTTTGTATTAAATTATGCATTGTAATTAAATTTAGGAAACTTTTATAATTTGTATTTTATGTTTTATTTTATTTTATTTAAATTGTATTTAAGTTAACTAGGGTTAGCTTAACCAAGGTTGTATATTGCCTATAAAAAGGCAACTTAACTTTATTGTAAGAGAGCTTTTGATGAAATGAAAATTTAGAGAAGCTTTGTGCTTTTTCTTTGAATTCCATGATGCTTTGGTGGCTCATGTGAACTCATATTTTCCTTTATCCAAATTTTCATTTGCAAGAAGAAATTTGGTGGTGGAAGAACCTTGGTGGTGAAATTTCCTTTATCCTTGGTTCACCCTCAAATTGGTGGAGAAATCCTTTATATTTGAGGTTTGTTTTTCTTGCAACATTTTAGTTTCATTTTCCTACTTTTCTTTGGTTGTTGTTTAATGATCTTGGGAGGCTGGTTGTCGGAGATTTGAGCTTGCTTTTAGCTATACTTGAAGTAGATAGAATGTAGGATGAATATGGCATGGATTGTGCATGAAATACTATGATTTTAGGGTTTGTTTTGGTGCTGGAATTTTGAAATGATCTTTATGAAATCTTCAACACTAAAAATACAAGAAAAGGGCTGCCAAATTAGATCACCCCCAAAAGTCCCCATACATGTATTTATCTCATAATCACAACCCTCAACCACTCCTAAAAAGTTTTCTAAACATCAAAATATCACTTGTATTAACATAGATATATAATTAACATTTAAGATTTGATTATTTCTTCATCAAATAAACCAAGGAGATTATAAATTTATCTTGATGTTATTATTTCTATCCATTGTCATAACAAAATATAAGAGGATCAAGGTTGAAAAAAAGTATAGTCTTCCACCTGAGTGATGTGAGACTGATTTTATTTTATACTTTTAAAATTTCATTTAATGATCAATTAATATCATTGCAAAATTTTGGTACTATTCATTGAGATGTATAATGCATTAAAGTTGTATCAAACTGAAATTCTAACATCCAAAGCAACAATTTTGTTCGGGTTTGGGTTGAAATGGATTGTATTGGCCCAAAGCCCGAGCAAGCTGGAAAATAATATGCTTAAAATTGATGCAAGGTAATACTCTCCACCAAATGTAGAATATTATTATTTTAGGCATACGTAGGATTGCATTCAAATCGAATTAGTTTGAGATTATGTTTGAGTTTAAAATAATACTTCTTCTCGTGAACCACTTTCCACCCAATCGTCCCGTAAGCATGTCCTTCAATTCCTCCCAAGTCATTTTATGGTCAAGCTTCCTTCTTCTCGTGAACCACAGTTGGGCATTCCTTTCCAAGTGGTAACCGACTAATCAAACCTAGTTAGTTAGGAGGGTTTCGTGAAAATAAAAAAATTGTTCGACTCTAAAGATCCAAGTGGTTGGATCTTCTGACCCATCATATTTTGGGAAATCCAGATTGGCTATCTTTGGCGTTACACTCCCATTTGTTTTCCCTTGTTGACTACTGCTCCCTCCTCATTGTTAGGAGCACCATGATTGGCGGAAGAATTCTCTCCGGTTTGCTTCGCCTGGAACATTTCAGTTATCTGCTCCAACTTCCCTTCCTGCCCTAAGCTCAAGTTTTCCTCTTATTGCGTCATATTTTCACCATCCGATACTCCAATTGGTGGAGGTATTGGTTTTCAGCCGCGTCTTTCTCCGATACCACAATGTTGGGTTCATGAGAATGACCTGAACCACCACTCCAATATTTAGGAGGACGACCCCTTCGAGCAATGATGATGGTTAAGAATGGTGTAAGAATGAAATTAAGGGAAAGCTGATTCTTAGAAGAAAGTTAAAGAAATTATATAGATTTTTTTAATGAATCAATCTGATTGCAACTTTGAATATATAATTCAAAGGATTAAATAAGTAACAAAACTCTAAATCATAACATTATAATGAAATATATAATTACCAGACATCTATAAATCTATATACCAAAATTGAGAAAGAGTGCAAAGAAATAATTTGTATTTTTTTAAAATTTTTACATCTCAAACCGAGAAATTCATGAATGTGGGTCTTAATGCTGCTAACACATGTAAATAACGTCAAGCAGCATGTAGGACATTTCATTCATGAGCAAAATATGTAAGCCATCTAACAAGCATGTTATCCTATAATAACAAAACAAATTTTACAGATTTCAGATTCGGAAGCGTACCTCCTGCCATGGTTAATTTCTGTGATTCAGAAACAAGTTGCTATAATTCTTCGTCAAGAAGATCGTCCTCGTTAATGTTGAAATCCAGTGCTTTCAAAATACACATCGAAACCTTTGATACGATGGGTTTTGAATTCAGTAGATTTTGGGGATCAGTTTTCTATGTTTCTAAATGCTCTTATGCACATGTGTTTCCATCAAACACAAAAATGGCTTTTTATACTAATTGTCAAAAAGACAATTATGCCCTTATAAAGTGTTAGACCATTTTACCCTTATGAGAATATTAAATTTACCTTAATTTGCAAATTACAATTCTAACATTCTTCCACTTGGTCTTACACTTTATAACATTATCCACTATAATCTTAATGTTTAAATAGAAATTAAAATTGTGCGAATCATAGCGGTAGGTCCCTATTAATCAGATATTACCTTCCATGTATCACAACACAATTCTTCTTTCTAAATAAACTCAAATGTGCATCTAAACTTTATGAATAAACCTTAAATGTTTATTCCTGGTCCTGCATAATGTTTGTTTTCTCAACAAAAATGTAT
Source organism: Anacardium occidentale (assembly GCA_026122585.1). Lineage (NCBI taxonomy): Eukaryota > Viridiplantae > Streptophyta > Magnoliopsida > Sapindales > Anacardiaceae > Anacardium > Anacardium occidentale. The sequence goes on along the minus strand of JAJEJH010000635.1, from coordinate 224,595 downwards.
ACAACTCAATGATAAACAAACCAACAGAGTCAATTACATAAATATGTAAATTACAACTCATAAACAAAAATTATTACGAAGTCCCAAAAGTATAACATGATCTTTGAAAACCTTATGTGGCATGCCTTTTGTCAGAGAATCAGCAACTATCTGCTCAATCTGAATGTGTTATATGAACACTTCCTTAGCTTTTATGTGTTTTCTGATTGCTAAATACTTAATGTCGATATGTTTGCTTCAACTCTCACTTTTATTGTTTTTAGCAAAGAACACGGCAGCAGAGTTGTCACAGTATAACTTTATTGGCCTCAAAATGGACTCAACGATTTTTAGTCCAGAAATGAAACTTCATAACCAAATACCCTGTGTAGTAGCCTCAAAACAAACAACAAACTTAGCTTCTATAGTAAAAGTGGCAACCAAAGATTGTTTTGCACTTCTCCATGAAATGGCTCCCGCGGCTAGGTAAAACACATAACCGGATGTTGATTTACTAGAATCAACGCAACCAGCAAAGTCTGAGTCTGAATATCCAACAACTTTTAGATTGTCAGATCTCTTGTATGTAAGCATCAAATCCTTTGTACCCTGGAGATATCTCATAACTTTCTTTGCAGCTTTCTAGTGATCCAGGCCAGGATTACTCTAAAATCTTCCCAACACCCCAACTACAAAAGCAATGTCGGGTCGGGTACAAACCTGAGCATACATCAAACTTCCTATCACCTAAGCGTATGGAATGTTTGCCATTTGTTCCTTTTCAAAATCAAGCTTTGGACATTATTCTAAGGTCAATCTATCACCTTTGACAATGGGTGCAACACTCGATGAACAGTCCTTCATCCGAAATCTCTCAAGAACTTTATTAATATAGGCTTCCTGAGATAGCCCCAAAACATGACGGGATCTATCCCTATGAATCTTAATACCAATGACATAAGACGTCTCACCTATATCTTTCATATCAAAGTTTGAGAGAGAAACTGTTTCACCTCATGTAACAACCCCAAATCATTGGTTGCAAGTAAAATATCATCAACATACAACACAAGTAAGATGATTTTGCTTCCACTAACCTTGGGATATATACATTGATCCATGATGTTTTCAACGAAACCAAATGAAGAAATAACATCATGAAACCTTAAATACCATTGTCGTGAGGCCTGCTTAAGCCCATATATGGCCTTCTTCAGCTTGCACACCAAATTCTCACCACTACTTGAAACAAACCCATCAGGTTGTCTCATATATACTTCTTCATGCAGATCCCCATTCAGAAATATCGTTTTCACATCCATTTGGTGTAAATCAAAATTTAAATGGGCAGTCAATGCCATTATGATGTGGAAGGAATCTTTCTTGGAAACAAGAGAAAAAGTCTCCTTATATCAATTTCGTCCCTCTGAGTGAACTCTTTAGCAACGAGACAGACCTTGTATCACTCAATATTGCCATTGGAATCCCTTTTGGTCTTAAAAACCCATTTATAATTTATAGGTTTCTTTCCAATAGGCAATTCAACAAAGTCCCAAACTTGGTTATGTGCCATCGAATCTATTTCATCTTTCATAGCATTATACCAGATTTATCACTTTCAATAGCCTGTGAAAATGACTCAAGATCATTATCAATAGTGATGTCATAGTCAGATTCTTGTAGATACACTATATAATCAGTAGGAATTGTCGATTTTCTAACTCTAATAAATCTCCTTAAAGTTGGTTCAACAGCCTTTGGTTGAGTCTGTTGCACAACAGGTTGATCCTCTTGAAAGGGATTCTCACCATGATCTTCTAAAGTTATTTCAGGAAGATATGACTCAGGTATAGTTGGTTCTTTTATATTCATCCTTATAGGACGAACAGCCAACAACCTACTTGATGAGAGAGCACCTGTATCAGGGATCATGTCCCTGGTCCGATCAGAATCCTTAGGGATCAAGTCTCTGAGTCGATCACTCCCACTAACCACGTCATTCTCTAAAAATTTTACATTCCTCGATTCGACAATCTTACTAGAATGGTTTGGATAATAAAACTTGTATCCCTTGGATTTCTCAACATATCCAATGAAAAATACACTTATTGTTCTTGGAATCGACAATCTTACTAGAATGGTTTCGACAATCATGCGGATTATAAACTCTGACCTCAGCGGGGCAACCCCAAATGCGTAAATGTTTTAAACTCGATTTCCAACCTTTCTTTTCCATAACTTAAATGGCGTTTTAGGAACAGCTTTGGTTGGAACTCTGTTTAAAATATATGCTGCTGTTTTAAGAGCTTCAAGTCACAAAGAGTAAGGTAATCTGGAGTTACTCAGCATGCTCCTTACCATACCCAACGATGTCCTATTTCATCTTTCTGTAATACCATTCTGTGATGGTGTGCCAGGCAAGGTTTATTGGGCAATAATACCTTGCTTTTGAAGAAATTTCGCAAATGGACTAAGTGCTTGTCCAGAACCCGTGTATCTACCATAATATTCACCGCCACGATCAGATCTCACTATTTTTATTTGTTTACCACATTGTTTCTCTACTTCTGCTTTATATATTTTAAAAGTATCCAACGCTTCGTCCTTGTTATGAAGCATGTAGAGATACATGAAGCACCAAGTCAACAAGGCGTTTTAACTCACTCAACTCAACCAGTCAACCCACCCAAATAAAATAATTTTAAAATAAATTTTAATTATAATAAAATATAATATTTTATTAAAACTTATTCCACAAGCAACAAAATTACCCGCAACAGCCATTTATTAAAACAATGCATTAGTTTTTCAAAATTGCGGCAGCCAGCCTTTAATTAAAATTGCAGCAATTAAACATAGTAAAATCATTTATACGTTTAAAATTTCAGCTGCCAGCATTCAATGCACCAAATAGTTGTAACGTTTTTAAAATTTAAATGGCAGCAGTTTGGGCACGCAAAGGTCGGGCAATCAAATAATAAACCGAGTCAAACAAAACAGGTTAAAAAACCCAGCAACCAAAATTCAAATTTCAGTCAAAATTATAGCATATTTCGACCACGATTCCGGTAATTGGGTGAGGGGAAATAACGCAAATGAGCTCGTAAATGAAACCCAACAGCCAAAATTTCCCAACACCACCGTTCGAGCTGTCGTTTACGATGGTCAGAACAGAAACACATCAATTCGGGTTCAATTCGTGCTAGAAAACCAAAAATTTTTCACAACCACACTAATTTGATGTTGAATTTCATTTAAATGGCATAAATTTTATTCAATAACATCAAAAAGCACAAAAGCCCCAATTTTGTCTCAAGAACCATAATTTCTCCAAATCAAAAATTAAGGCAGAAAATTGAATCCAGGCAGAAAATCTATGGCTTTGATACCAAATGTAAGTCATCTAACAAGCATGTTATCCTATAATAACAAAACAAATTTTACAGATTTCAAATTCATAAGTGTACCTCCTGCCATGGTTAATTTCTACGATTCAGAAACAAGTTGCTGTAATTCTTCGTCAAGAAGATCGTCCTCGTCAATGTTGAAATTCAGTGCTTCTAAAATACGCACTGAAACCTTTGATGGGATGGGTTATGAATTCAGTAGATTTTGGGGACTAGTTTTCTGTGTTTCTGAATGCTTTTATGCATATGTGTTTCCATCAAACACAAAGATGGCCTTCTATACTAATTGTCAAAAAGACAATTATTCCCTTATAAAGTGTTAGACCATTTTACCCTTATGAGAATATTAAATTTATCTTAATTTGCAAATTACAATTCTAACAGAATAGTCTTTGAAACATAGAACTATTTTTGCTACACATCATGTAGAAAATTAATCAAGAAACTCATTAATTAAGACAACTTCGAATTCCCAGCTCGAAAGACAGCAAATTTGGACTTCTCAGAATAATCATATTAGATCCCGTATTCTTTCAGATACTCCTCAAGCAGTCTTTTAACCTTCTCAGGATCCTTATTCTCGCACTCCACCTCATACTTAGTTCCAAATTCGTACTTAGTCTCATCAACCACTAATTTGAATTCTCTCCATTCATAAACTTCTCTCACATTCTTAAAACCTTCCAAACACACCATCCCGATTGCACTCTCCACCCCAATTTCCTCTATAACTCTTTTCACAACCCTCGATTCTAAATCAAATAACTTCAATGGGTTCTGAACACAATCTCTTGCCATCAGCGAGTCTACTTCTTCCTCATCGTCTTCCACGCGACTCACTCCGTTAATCAAAGTTGGCTTTGATTTCAAAGCCAGAAAACAACGAGTGTCTTTATTAAGAAACTAGAGACACAAAAAGGCATGTTCAGACGAGAGTGAGGAAGTTGGGGTATCAAAGAAGAGGTTATGCTGGTGTAAAGTTTTGATGTAAAATGGAGAGAGAAGAGTTAGCACTTTGTGGTGGTCTGTGGCATGTTTTAAGCGTAGCTTCACTTCTACTTCCTTACAAGATTGCATAAAATGGATAGTTAAAGCTCTTCTTTGGCTTTGATCTTCTTGTTTCTGATCTTGACCTCGATTTGCTTGCTTTCTCAACATTTTATACTTGCATGAGTGTAGGACCCGCCACCCCGAGTACCCCTGCTACAGAAGAAAACTGACCTTTTATTTAATAAACTGAAAATTGGGTACCTGAGACGGGAAGCCTACGAAAAGAAATCTACTGCTACTGATTACATTACAAGCAGAAGCTGAAACTGGAATATAAAACTGAGCCCAACTGGCTTTCCATATATATAAACTGTTCTTTACATCTTGAGAATATACAAAATACATACAAGACCTCACAGGTCCAAACTGAAAGAAAATACATGTACATGCCGAAAAGGGTGTGTGTGGGTCCTCTCTCGCGAGCCTCAGTCCACTCGCTCCTCGCGAGCCGCAACCTGACTTGAAAAGGAAGGAAGGGGGAAGGGGATGAGTGATGAAAATCACCCAGTAAGCATTTCCTACTTCCCTCAACCTAAGCAAGCACAAACAAAGGCATACATACCTGGCCCCGGCTCTAATCATACATCTATGCACTTGCAGGTGCTGAAACTGAATGATTCTGTTATCTGGTTACTGATTACTAGATTACTGTTCTCATTATTAATAATCATATTCTGAAATGAGTGTCATGACATGGCAACTGAAATCTGAATAACTACTGATGATGCATGCATCTGGAAAGCTATATGTACCCAGAGGTACCTGCTGTGTTGATCAGACTGATGAACACAAGGATTTGGCATCCTGGCCAAGTGGGCTGAACATTCTAGCTACTGGCTAGAAAGCTGAATACTGATATGCTGCTGAGTAGTCTGACTGGTGTCAGAAAGCTGGGTCCCCCGATGCCCCCTCGAGTTTACCCCAAAGCTGAAACCCATACGTTGGGTTCTAAATGCTGAAACTACTGAATTTGGATCCCTGGACCCTCTTTCAGACTACATGTTGTGCTATGGATGCATATGTTGTATGCCTTAGCTGATTTCTGGATTATCTGATGATTAATAGCCTTTGGATGGATTACCAAACCTTTAATAAGTCAATTTCTGAAATTCTGGGAAAATTGGGCTGACACACGACCGTGCAAGGAAAACACACGATCGTGCAGCACGCATACACAGCCGTGCCCAACAAAGGCACACGGGCGTGCATACACACACGGCCGTGCCTAGCGAAGGCACACGGGCGTGTGCCCAGACACACGAGACCGTGCCCTGGTCGTGTGCCTGGCCGTGTAAGCTTTTGGAATAATCTGGCCAACTCAAGCAAATGAAGGACACACGACCGTGTCCCTCAGGACACACGGTCGTGTCCTCTGCTTTTCAGACCGTGTGCACTTTGTGCACACGGCCGTGCCTTCGCAGAGACAAGGGCACACGGGCCTGCTCTTGCGGGCACACGATCGTGCGGCTTGTTCTGCTCAGACATGACACGTCTAAAACTGTAGGAAACCCAACTGATTCTCATCCAAACTGAAATTAAATATAATCAACCATCCAAAGCACTTCAATATACCAATTTCCATCATCAATTTCATCCTTCATCCAATAACATGCATTTCACCATGCAAACCTGAAATTTCTCTCACTAACACACACACATAACTGAACCAGCATGCATTTTGGATGGAAAAATCATCAAACAAATCATCATACCATCATCATAGCATCATACAAACATACACACATGTCATAATATATTGGAAACGCCGACAAACGTTTCCAAGCATCTCAAACAAGCTGGGAAGGCACAAAAGAAGTAAGGAACACTTACCTCTTGACATGGCTGTTGGAGATTTCTAATCCAAACTATTCTCTCTGATCTCTTGCTGGATTGGGAGTTGCTGGAAACTGGATTTCGTGCCTAGGGCTGGGAGTTACTGAAACAAGAAGAGAATTGGCTGAAACGGATGAGAATGCAATAACTCTCTCATCTCTATCCTTTTCTACCCAACTGCACGGGCGTGCAGGGAAAGATGCACGGGAGTGCACCAGGGAAAATGAAAGAAATTCATTTCCCGCGCTTCGCATGATTGAAACCTCCCTAAAGGCATCATACGAAGGCCACACAGCTCTGGAAAACTACCATCTCACCCCTGAACTCTTCTAGACCCCCAATCTATCACTGAATTCTATTTCTAACCCCAAAACTCTACCCCTAAGGGCTTTCTAAAACCTGGGATGCTACAATGAGTACGAGTAAAGCTTGGGAATTACGTCTGTTAAGTTCTATCTAACCCTTTGGACCCGATAATGTGAGTCTAATGAAAAGAGAGAATGAGAAAATGGAGCCAAAATTCAAAGTCTTGGCTTTAGTTCTACGGAAAAGTTAGGAAGGCATTTTAGTGGTATTATTATTATTTTATTTCTGCTTTTTTTTATATAAAATTATTTATATTTAGATGTAAAATATAAGGCATTGCATAATAAATTAACAAAAATTTTAAAACAATGTAATGTTCCTTTTTAGATTATTAAAAACAAACTAACATTTATTTTATAAAAAATAAGCAATTAATTTTTATTAACTAGTTAGATATAATTATCAAAATTCAGTATCCATTTTCATTAGGGCCTTAAAAGAGTTCCAACTTCAAATGAACCATTTAGCCAAGGAATCATTGATCATTCTGTGCATTTATATAGAAAACATGATATACACCCTTGCATGTTGCTTATATGGTCGTATAGTTCGTATTTTTTGTTATACTAGTCGTCCATGACATATACATGCCTATATACCCAATGTTTATTCAGTCTCATGATGCACATATTAGTTCGAAATTCAAGCTAACATATAGAAATTGTGGACAATTGGTGAACCACAATCATGTATGGTTGTGCATTAACCATGCACGATTGTACATAGGCAAGTTTATCAAAATTGCAATTGGATTTAGTCTTATCCAAATCCAATCCGATAAGCACTTTGGATCCTTCTACTTGGCAACCATGTACGAGCATGCACTTGATCTTGCATGGTTGAAAAATAGGCCAAAATCTATATATGACTGTTAACCTTATCCATTTGGATCTCTCAAGCCAATTGCAACTTCATTCAAACATAACTTTCCCATTAAGACTAATAAATCATTTACCTTTGAAGTTTGACCAACTTCTATTATATTTGACCTGTGAACTCTTTATTAGGTCAACCGTATGTGGATTTGGATTGAATCTAGACATAGACCATGAGTAGCCTCTAGTAAGACATCATAATCATCTAAAACAACTCTAGTTTGTACAACTTAATGGTTAATGCAAAATTCAATCCTTTCATTATATTATAACTCTTGGCACTAAGACACAAATGTGTACCTCTCTTAGTTTTCCCTAGATTAGATAACATGGATTGGGCTTCAACCTAATCCTACTATGACTATAGATTTACGTGGTCATAAATGTTAATCAAGACTCTCATCAAAGATACTATTCTTATGTTTGAGAGTGACAAATCTTTTATTGATCCATCATGGTCTTTGTACAAATTTTGATATAATCAACTACCACATTTATAGTAACCTTACTTATGGTGGCATTTGTAAATGAAAAAGGTTTTCTTTTATTTCTTGAATATTGTAATACAAATTACAACAATATATATAGTTGATCAATCCTAATCCTAAAAGGAATTGAATCCTTATTTTCCTAGTATATCTTGATCTCTTCCTGATATACATCAATACAATATCTCTATCTTGATCCTTATCTTGATCTCTTCCTAATATACATCAATACAATATATTTATCATCTAATATTCAACACTCCCCCTCAAGCTGGTGCATATAAATCATATGTACCGAGCTTGTTACATATAAACTCAATTCGAGACTCCCTAAGAGATTTTGTGAAGATATCAGCCAGTTGTTCATTTGAACAAACATAACTAGTAGATATACAACCAGAGATGATATTTTCTCGAATAAAGTGACAATCTACTTCAATATGTTTAGTTCTCTCATGGAACACTGGATTGGAGGCAATGTGGAGAGCTGCTTGATTATCACACAATAATTTCATTGGTGGGACATCTGCAAACTTTAGTTCCTGAATTAATTGCTTTAACCATAGAAGTTCACAGGTTACAAGGGCCATAGCATGATATTCTGCCTCTGCACTTGATCTGGCAACAACCTCTTGCTTTTTACTTTTCCATGAAATGAGATTTCCTCCAACAAGAACACAATAACCTGAAGTAGAGCGTCTATCAGACGGAGAACCTGCCCAATCCGCATCTGAGTATCCAATGATCTGTGTATAACCCTTATTCTTATATAACAATCCTCTTCCTGGAGCTCTCTTGATATACTTCAAAATTCGTAAATTCGCATCCCAATGACTGTCACACGGAGACTGTAAAAATTGACTAACCACACTGACTGAAAATGAAATATCAGGCCGAGTAATTATGAGATAGTTGAGTTTACCAACAAGTCTTCGATATCTTCCAGGATCAACAAGAGGCTCCCCCTGTCCAGGTAACAGCTTGATATTAGGATCCATAGGTGAATTTACAGGTTTGCAGTCTATCATTCCTGTTTCTTCAAGAATATCAAGTGCATATTTTCTCTGAGTAATAACAATACCATTGCTAGATTGAGCAACCTCTATCCCTAGAAAATATCGAAGTAATCCTAGATCCTTAGTTTGAAAATGCTGGAACAAGTGTTTCTTGAGCTGTGCAATACCATCTTGGTCATTTCCCGTAATAACAATATCATCAACATAAACCACCAGATATATGCATTGTCCCTGAGAAGTATGTCGATAAAATACTGAATGATCAGATTCACTTCGAATCATTCCAAATTCCTTAATGACCGAACTAAAGCGGCCAAACCAAGCACGAGGAGATTGTTTCAAACTATATAATGACCGACGAAGCTTACACACCAATCGAGACTCCCCTTGAGCAACAAACCCAGGTGGTTGCTCCATATAAATGTCTTCATCAAGATTGCCATGAAGAAAAACATTTTTAATGTCCAACTGATAAAGAGGCCACTATCGTATAGCGGCCATAGACAAGAATAACCGAACAGAGGACATCTTGGCCACGGGAGAAAATGTTTCACCATAATCCTGTCCATAAATCTGAGTATACCCTTTCACAACTAAGCGAGCCTTTAAACGATCAACACGACCATCAGGACCAACTTTGACTGTGTAAACCCAGCGACAACCAACTATAGAGTGTCCCGGTGGCAATGGAACAATATCCCAAGTACCATTGGCATGTAAAGCTTCCATTTCCTCAACCATAGCTTGCCGCCACCCAGGATGAGACATAGCCTCAGAAAGGGTAGATGAGGTAGATACAGAAGACAAAGTGGAAACAAAAGCATAAAAGGGTGAAGATAATCGATGATAACTCAAAAAATTGTAAATAGGATGAGGATTACGGGTAGATCGCATACCTTTACGAATAGCAATTGGAAATTGATCAGCAGGAGACAGAACGTCAAGACGAGGAGAAGCTGGAGTAGGAAGTGAGTCAAACTGGCCTGTAGCGTCAGACTAGACCTCAGTAGCAGTGTCATTATTGGTAGGAACATCTGAAGAAGAGACGACAGAACCTTCACCAGGAGTAAGAGGAACATGGGAAGGGTCAGATGGGAGTTCAATATATGACAGTGGGAACAACTCAGTGAGAGGACGAGTATCAGATTTGGAAGGATTAAAGTAAGGAGAGTCCTCAAAGAATGTGACACCAGCAGACACAAAGAATTGTCGTGTATCAGGGGAATAACATTTGTACCCTTTTTGAAGACGGGAATAACCAAGGAAGATGCACTTGGAAGATTTAGCAGTGAATTTGTCTTGGCCAGGTGATAGGGTATGGACAAAACAAGTACAGCCAAACACACGTGGTGGTAAAGAATATAAAGGCTGACTAGGGAATAAAATAGAGTGAGATACCTGATTTTGAAGAACAGAAGATGGCATTCGTTTGATTAAATAACAAGTAGTGAGAACTGCATCTGCCCAGAAAGACAGTGGAACACGATGATGTAATAGGAGTGTTCGGGCAGTTTCGATCAGATGTCTATTCTTCTGTTCAGTAACCCCATTTTGTTGAGGGGTATAAGGACAAGAAGATTGATGTAGGATACCTTGTCTGGTCATGAATGTAGTAAAGGAGGCAGAAAAATATTCACGTGCATTATCACTTCGAAACATTCGAATAGATGTATGAAATTGAGTTTTAATTTCAGTACAGAATGATTCAAAGATAGAAAATAATTCGAAACGATTTTTCATTAAATAAAGCCAAGTGCACCTTGAATAATCATCAACAAAGGTAACAAAGTATTTAAAACCTAAAATAGAAGTAACACGATTAGGACCCCACACATCAGAATGCACTATTTCAAACGGGGACACAGCCCGATTATTGACACGTTTAGGAAAGGACGAACGAGAATGTTTCCCTAATTGACATGACTCACAGTTTATTGAAGACAATAAAGAGAGACCCGGGACCATTTTTTGTAATTTAGACAAGCTAGGATGACCAAGACGACTATGAAGCAGGGCAGGAGGATCACCAACAAGGCACACTGAAGAAGCGGAAGGTAAATTGAGATGATACAAACCCTGTGACTCACGTCCTATGCCAATCATCCTTCCCGTCTGTTGGTCCTGTATGTAAACAGAGTCATGATCAAACATTATAGAACAATTCAAAGAACGGATAAGTTTACTAACTGAAATAAGATTGAAAGGACAATGAGGTATATACAAAACAGATTCTAAGGGCAAAGATGGAAGAGGTTGAGCTCGTCCAATAGCTTTAGCAACCGTTTGGGATCCATTTGCTAAAGTGACAGAGGATAACATAGAAGGGCTAGAGTAATGAGATAATAAGTTAAGATTACCAGAGATGTGATCAGATGCACCAGAATCAAGAACCCATGGTCCAACGGATGAAGACTGACTAAGGCAAGCAATAGGGTTACCCGTATGTGTGACGGAAGTGGAGGTCGAGGAAACTTGTTAGGAGGCTTGATACTTGAGATAGGCCTCAAAATCAGCACCGGTTAAAGTGACAGATGGCTGAGAGTGCTTTGTAGAAGATTCTGAACGAGTCTCAAGAGAATCTACACATACCACATTGGCGGTCTGAGACAGGTGTCCATGTAATTTGTAACATTTGTCCCGTGTGTGTCCCCACCGATTGCAATAATTGCATTTAGGTCTTCCCTTGCCTTTTAATTCATTTCGAGAAGACGACTGTGATTGAGAGACCAAAATTGATGAGTCTGGAGCTGATGATCCTTGGACTACACTTGGAGAAGAGACTCGAAGTAAACGAGAGAACACATCATTGAGAGATGGTACCGATGGGCTAGCAAGAATCTGATCTTGTATAGGCACAAGATCAGGTCCAATAGCAGCGAGAGTGAGTACCATAAAGAATTTGTTTTGGTGTGCTAAATCCTTTTCTACAGTCTTAACAGCAGGGAACAAAGAACTAAATTCTGACTTGAGAGAAGCCATTCTGCCAATAAAGTCAGACATACTTAAACCTTGTTGCTTCAGATTGACCAGATTGGATACCACCGAGTACATCCTCTGAATATCATTAGTGTATAAGAGTTTAGCCTGATTCCATATCTTGACACATGTACGATAAGCTTTGAAAATAGGGTGCAGAGTTGGATCAATAGTCTGCCATAGCATGCTGCATAAGAGGGCATCGGTCCTAATCCATGATGATTTATCAGATTGTATATCAGTAGCGCCGGTAGTCAAGTGATTCTCGAGGCCTTGCCCCAAAAACCAAAGTTCAACTGAAGCAGCCCAAGACGTATAGTTCACACTGCCTAATAATTTCTCATTAGTAATAACGGGAGCAGAATTAAAGGTGAAAACCGAACCTGATTTGGTGCTTTCGATTGACATGATTGAATAAAAACACAAGCAGCAATAAACAAGCAATCGATACTCTCAAACACGAGCAAAAGAACACACAGCAGTAGTGGATCAACAGACGTTAGTGACAGGAAAGAGAGCAAGTGGAGCGCCTGAGAACCTTGAGAATGCCGGAATATATCAGATCAACACCGTCAGAGGCGAAAAAAAAAACAATAGTCAGAAAATTTTTCGGTGGCCGGAATCTGTGCGTCCGGTGTCAGAAAATGTCAGGATGGCCTGAAAGAGAGAGATCGGCAGCCTCTGACCTCAACGGAGTGGGCGGTGTTGTTGCACGGTCATCGGAAGAGGAGATCAGCCGATAATGAGCAGCTGATACAAGCAGCGCATGAGAGCGCGTGCGGCGGAGAACGGTGACCGGACCTTAGGGCTTTTTCCGGCGAGAGGAAGACGAACTGAGAGGTGGCAGCGGTTCTGTGATCGAGCACTTGGAACGAACTTCGCCGGAAAGATCTAGGGTTTGCGCTGGAAAAATTAAGAAAATTAGGGTTTTTAAAAAAAAATAGGGCTGCTGGCTCTGATACCATGTAAATGAAAAAGGTTTTCTTTTATTTCTTGAATATTGTAACACAAATTACAACAATATATATAGTTGATCAATCCTAATCCTAAAAGGAATTGAATCCTTATTTTCCTAGTATATCTTGATCTCTTCCTGATATACATCAATACAATATCTCTATCTTGATCCTTATCTTGATCTCTTCCTAATATACATCAATATAATATATTTATCATCTAATATTCAACAACATTAAATTGTACCAATCCTTTCACAAGATGGTCTGGAGATCTCAAGTCAAAGAATCACATATACTTGCTAGGTCAAGAGAAAATCTTTACAGACACATGATCACCTTTTTTATGGAATTCTCTTTGTTGGTCTATCTAGTGAACATATCTAAACAATTATGTACCCATGTATTGCATGTAATATCTCGAGGTTATAATGGTCTTTTAGGCCTTTAATCGAGGTTAAAAGAGAGATTTTTAAATTAGAAAATAACCTTAGTGAGTTAAGAGGGTAGAACAGTCTTTTGGAGGCTTTATGTGTAGTTCGTGGAAGGAGCACAATTGTGCGTCATTGGACACACGCTCATGCGTCCCTTTCCCTTCATGCATGCCTATGCATCTTGTTGCATGCCCATGCATGCTTGCTGATATATAAAGTAGCGTTTTTTCCTTCGCTCATTTCAACCATTTTTCTCACCTATTTTCTCTTCTTTTCTCTCTAGTGAACCTTAACCAAATTTTGGCAATTCTCAACATTAAAAAATCTGAAAACCAATTCAACGATCAAATACCAATAGAGTAGGTAACAACTCGATCATATTGTGATCATAGATTTTGTAGTTGTCGATATATATCTGCCAGAAGTGATGAATTGTAGCCTATGCATAGATCTCGATACAATTAATCACCACTATTATGGTAACTTCTATTATAGTGACATATTAGATAGTCTCAAAATATACCAATCCTTACATGAGACATTTTGGTAATTCTCAAGTTTAAGGATTACGTGTACCCCCATTTGCTAAAAATGATATATTTCATAAACACTGAAGTAACCATTTATATAAAATCCTCGTGGTGGGGTCATATTCAGTAAACATACCTAGTAAAAAACATGTATTTATATGTTGTACTAAGTTATAGCCAACAACTTTGATATATGTAAATTGTCACCACTTTTCTATAAGATTGCTTAACACTATAATAGTTTCATTTCCATTACTTATGCCTTAGGTCACGATAATATCGAGTCTACAAATATTTTCTAGAACGATCACCTTAATAAGGACATAAAGAAAACATAATCAGACCATCTGATTCTTTGAATTGATTCTACTATTCTAAAGACATTTATCTTGACATTATCACCTTATGGATAAAAAAGATCACTAGGAGTTTGTTTTTATATGACATTATTAATGAACTGGTATCGCTTGAAGGATTAATTCTAAAGCACCAACCTTAATAGCACACACCTTAAGAGATATAGAACAAGGTTCCATGTGCTCTTGAAGACACATCACATGCCTCTGCAAGCTTATAAAAGTATCTCATATAATAAACACGTAAGTCAAGCATCCATTATGATTTGTGCATGAATTTCACACACCTAAAATCGGATTGATACCTAAAAGGGTTTGAGTCAATTTCAACATGCAATTCAGATTAGTGGACTAGACAACATTGACCCGATTGGCTTTTAGGTATAATTGATCCATTTGGCTTTTAAGGTCAATTTTTAGGTTTTCCCAACTTGATTTTGATAAATGAATTGAAAAACCATAACCGATAGAAATCTTCTCTTTGGTTGGGGATTATTTGTAACTATATTGACAATTTACGATTCCAACTAGAAAACAAATAGGATTACATTATGTTGTCCTCTATGGCATTGTCTTTGACTTAAAATTTTGTAAGGTTCCTTACATGAAAGAAGAAGTAGAATGGTTCTTCTACTTGTTAAATAGACATTTTGGCCTATAAGGAGGTGGTTGAGAACATGCTTACATCAATAGTGTCACCGGGTGTATCGTTGTCTAGATTTGTTGCAAAAGCCACCGACAACGATAATGTAAGGCTTAATTAAGATTGAATCTAACACTAATGACGGATTTCAATTTTTTTAATGTATAACTCATATAATTTTCTGATTATTAAACCCTAATTCTACAATTTAATAAATCAAATTTTATTCTTTAATTCAAAATCGAACCAAACCTAAGAACCTTAATTTCATCTTCAATTCCTAGTTTAAAAATTTTAAACCGTAATTCAAAATGAACATATTCTGATTTCAATTTCGAAAATATTGCTTTTATAATCTAATGCATTTAGTTGTGATACTACACGTAAGTTTTTATTTTCATGAACAAACATGAAATCTTATATAATCCTAATCCTGCAGGATTTATGTATAGGTTATAATATATTGAATTGAAATTCTTTAGGCTTATAAGGATACTTAGGTCTCCTTGCAATTTGAATTTGAAAGATTGTCGAAATTACCTATATTAAAATACTTAGTCTTTCGCTCTTGAAACTTTCTTTATATGATAATTTTCAATGAATAAAACTATATTGTTTGTGTTTCATAGAGAGAACACATCAAATATGTAATAAGTTATTAGATCTTTCATACAAAATGTAATAAACAATAAAATCAATAATAACATTATTTATTCAGATTATAACTTTTAAATATATTAAGTTTACTATTTATTAATCACTGTTAAGTTTATCTATAAACTGTCATTGAATTGAGGTAACACATTTAAAGATAGAGCTTCTTAACATGTTGAGCGTGCATTCCAAGTCATCCTAATTTGAACACCACATTTACCAGTAATGAATTGTGCCAAAAAGTCGGCAATTTATCCATTAATCAATAGACTAATCAAGCTTGTCCTTGCTCTTCTTCTTGTATGAACAGGCAATGAAACAGGTGCTTTCCGCCATGAAATAGTTAGAATGAAACGTCTGAACAACATGGAAAATGATATGTATAAAATGGGAAGTTGCTATGAAGTTTAGTATGGGGTCCATCATTAATGAAGTAAATTCCATGAAGTAACGTTAAACACAATTTATGTTGGAGGAAAGAAATTTATTGCTTTGTGTCCAATTTGACAATACAACATCCATTTCTCTTCAATCATTAACATATACAATTATATATAAACTTTAATGTTTCATCCTTATATTTAGGCCAAAAGACTTAATCTCACTCAAAATTTTCTTAAATAATAAAATCTCACTCTTTAATTTTTAAAAAGTCAAATACCTATTAAATAAAACATTTTTTATCTAATTTTGTTAATATTTTGTATGGAAAAAAAATTCTCAATAAAAGAATTATAATAAAATAATATTAAAATAAAAATTTTAGAATTTCAAAAAATATATAAAAATTAAATAATAATAAAAATTAACTAAAATTAAATAGGTCTAAGACAAATTAACCATCTCAAATTAGATTAAGCCAAAATGACCAAATTGATTATTTTTTTAAATTATAATATTTTATACCAATTTTACCCTTCATAAGAAAACTAGCAAAGTCCACCCCAATCTGATGACACACAAACCTAAACAGTTTAAAAAGTGGCAAAATCCCCAAAATCTTAACACATAGACCCAAGAAGTTTTTAAAAAAAAAGCAAACTCCCCCCAGCAAATCCCCAAATCCCTGTGCACACAAAGGCTTATTATGCGTCACACAACTAGTTTTCTTGTGGCGTTTTTGATTTTTTTGATGATTTCCGACACCAACACGTTCATGATTTCAACAAAATCAATCGATTCTAACAGATTTAGGCGATCTGAAATTAGGCAACGATCTGAATTTGGCAAAAAAAATCGTCTCAATTTTGGTACATTCTAGTGATGAAAGCTGGAGATTTTCACACACCTAAGACTGCCAACAAGGGCTGAATAATAGACTTATGGATTCTGATCGAATTGTGTTGCTTCAAGTGGCATCGTGCGACAGCTCACAAACTAGCGGGAGTTTGATACTTTTTAAACTTCTTTGGTTTCTATGCCACAACACAAACCCAGGAAATTTTAAAAAAGTAGCAAACTTGCCCTAATTCATGAGATGTTGCACGACATCGCTCAAAGTTGCATGATTCGATCAGAATCCATAGGGCTATTATTCAGCCCTTGTTAGTAGTCTTCAACGTGTGAAAATCTCTAGCTTTCATTATCAAAATTTGCCAAAATCGAGACAATTTTCTTTGTTAGATTCAAATCACTGCCTTAATTTCAGATCGCTTAAACCTGTTAGAATTGATTGATTTTGTTGAAATCATGGACGTGCTAGTGTCTGAAATCACCGAAAAATATCAACAACACTGCAAGGTAGTTGGACGTGCGATGCATGAACTGGATCATGTGACGCATGATAAGGTTCTTGGAATTTAGGAATTTGCTAAAGAGAGTTTGCTCTTTTTTAAATTTTTTGGGTCTGTGTGGCATAAGATTGGGGTAGACTCTACTAGTTTTGTTATGAAGAGCAAAATTGATATAAAAATATCATAATTAAAAAAAAAAAAAAAAAAAACAATCTGATCATTTGGGCTTAATTTAATTTAAGATGGTAAAGTTGCCTTAGACCTATTTAATTTTGATTAATAATTTTATTTTCCATTGAAAGGGTAACTCGCCCATTAAATAGAGTCATTGCTAGGGGGGTCATGATAATAAGTCAATGTTAAATTTCCCCGAGGTTTGGAATTGGCATTGGCTTCAAGTCAAACGCGTACGTGGCAAACAAACCAGAAGACCAGTTACCACTACGCGGGGCTTTTATTTTTTCGCGCGGGCAAGCGAGTAAAGACCCCGCATAAGAACCTTCCCAGAAGACTTAGGTCTTTAAAATTGTAGTCTTAATGGAGTTTTCATGGGTCCCCGTAATTAGAAAATGAAAGAAATAAATTTCTCCCAGTTATAAGTTACGAAGATCATTTAAACAAAAAGTATTCCAGGCGTAGTAACACCAGTAATCATGAGCTCCGATTTCTCCGACCAGCCCCCACCTCCGCCTACGAACAATAATCACTTGATAATAGATGCCCTTATTTGCTTCATTGCAGTTTCTGTGTCTTGCACCGTAATTCTTTCTCTAATATTCGGATACTTTTTTCTCCTTAAGCGGAAGAATAATAAAAATGTCGAGTTCAGTACGAGAACAACCAGGAATGGAGATGTGTTCAAAATGTGGGATTATGATGGCAGAGTTGTGTTTGAGGACGTTATTAAAGCAACCGAGGATTTTGACATCAAGTATTGCATTGGGACCGGAGGTTATGGCAGCGTTTACAGAGCACGGTTACCGGGTGGCAAAGTAGTTGCTGTGAAGAAGCTTCACCGTTCAGAATCGGCTTTCTTCGAGAATTTCCAAAATGAGTCCCATTTACTATCCCAAATACGGCATCGAAACATTGTCAAGCTTTATGGTTTTTGTTTGCACAGACGATGCATGTTTTTGATTTATGAGTACATAGACAAAGGAAGTTTGTTCTATTTGTTGCGCAATGATGAGGAAGCAGTTAAATTAAGTTGGAGCAAGAGGGTAAACGTTATCAAGAGTGTAGCATATGCTTTATCTTACTTGCATCATGACTGCAGCCCGCCAATTGTTCATCGCGATATATCTAGCACCAACATTCTATTAAACTCAGAATCAAAGACCTTCCTTGCTGATTTTGGTTTGGCTCGAATTCTAAATTTTGACTCATCCAATAGAACCATAAGAGCAGGCACATTTGGTTACATTGCTCCGGGTAACTACAACTCTTAGAAACTTTTCTTTAAAGATTTCTTTGCTTCATCTAATGGTTAATTTTGATATTTTCTAGAACTTGCTTACACAATGGTCGTGACAGAGAGATGTGATGTTTATAGTTTTGGGGTTCTAGTCCTAGAAGTTTTAATGGGAGTCCATCCGGGAGATCTTCTTGCATCATTGTCATCTCCGTCTAGTCCAAATATAACGTTGGCTGCTGTTTTAGACCCCCGTCTTGCACCTCCGATCAATGAAAAGGTTGTGCAGAATATTGTGCTTTGTTTTGCGATAGCATTTGCATGCTTGCCTTCGAAGCCAGACTCTCGGCCAACAATGCAATATGTGTCTAAAGAATTCGTCGCCGATAAGCCATTGGGAAAACCTTTCCAAGAAATAACTATATCAGACCTTAGAAACCTGGATATGTATTTTGGTTGATTAATGTACTTTTTTAAGCATATAAATGTAAGTAAAAAATGAATTGTATGTATTTTAACTGACGAATGCATCTGCAATTGTTCCTTGGATTCAAAGTCAACATGAATTTTGGAAAACAGGGCAGAAGACCTTGAAGTGTTGAACCATTCAAGGTAGACAAATTCAAATATAATCCCAACTGATGTCCACCGAAACGTTGTGGAAAATATTGTGCTTGTTTTTGGCTTTGCAATAGCGTTGGTATTGCATGGTTGCCTCCAATGCAACTTGTCTCTAAAGAAGTTGTTGCTTGCAGAAAGCCTTTTGAAGAAACAACGTAGAAGCTTGTATTTGGTTGATGACTGCAATTTTTAAGTAAAAAAAATGTATTGCCATTTTATGGGATTGTTAATTCATCTTTATTTATGGGATGGGATCGTTCTGCTCTATGGCTTTTAACTGCAATTCTTCCCTTCATAAAAATTCACAAAATACTATGCACGAAGCATGGCTCAAACTGATCTTCTATGATGACGTTTGTGTTTTTGTTTTGCTTTAAAAAATTATAGACTTAATTGTTAGGTTAGGAGCTACACAGCTAAATTAATCATTATACAAATAAAAGAGAACACGTCAGCTAAATTAACCACTATACTATGCAACGACTTTTTCATTGCTATTTTAATTTTTTTCTTAATACTGTAATTATGTACTACTTTTAATATATTTTAATTAATTTTCATTATCTTATGGAGTGGGACAAGTTGAAAATAGAAAGATATCGTGGAAATGTATATTTTCTCTGAAGGAGAAGAGCCTACACTTGATAGCCTTTTGGTTTCTCTTCTACTATTTGATCGATATATGTACTCCAAAAGGCCATGCCAGAAAATGTTATTTTTCTAGTTCCTGATGGCAAATTATTTATCCTAATTAACAATGAAATTAAGATTAAGTTGCGCTAAAAGTCACTGCATTCAAATACAAAGCACAACTCCAAGTTGAAAGGCTAAGGTAACCACCCATCAAATGCCCATGTCTTTAGCTTCCTTGACAGGCCCCCAAAGTTCCCCATACATGTATTTATCTCATAATCACAACCCTCAACCACTCCTAAAAAGTTCCCTACACATCAAAATATTACTTGTATTAACATAAATCTATAATTAACATTTAAGATTCAGTTATTTCTTCATCAAATAAACCAACAAGATTATAAATTTGTCTTGCTGCTATTATTTCTATCCATTGTCACAGTAAAATTTAAGAGGAACAAGATTGAATAAAAATAAAATATTTAAAATCAATAAAGAAATAATAAAATTTAAAAGGGTTAATATAAAATTTTAAGGGTTATATTGATATATATAAAACTAAAAAGTTTTTGAAGTTTAGTGAGATAATTGATGTTTTACATATATTAAAATAAAAAATTTTTAAAGTCTTAACTACCCATCTAAATTTATCCTATGATTTTCGTAAATTTATACGAGTAAGTGAATGAAAAAACACTTATTCAAAAAAAAGAATAATTTTATACATATTGATTAATTATATCAAGGCCTTACACCTGATTGATGTAAGACTGATTTTATTTCATACTTTTAAAATTTTATTTAGTGAAAAATTAATATCACTACAAAATTTCGGTAGTATTCATTGGGGTGTATAATGCATTGAAGTTGTATCAAACTAAAATTCTAAAACCCAAAGCAACAATTTTATTCGGGTTTGGGTTGAACATGGACTGTATAGGCCCAAAGCCCAAACAAGCTCAAAATTAATATGCTTAAAATTGATCATAGGGTTTGATTTAAATTAAATTAAATATGAATAAATATATGCTTGTATTCAGTTTATTTAATTTATATTCGAATTTGTATACGTCAAATATTTTTATAATGAAGTTCACATTCAAGTTTAGAAGCGAGAATTAGATTCATATTCGATTCATATTTATATTTATATTTGTATTCACATTTGATTCGTTTAATTCATATTTATATTGTATTTAAATTTATGATTAATAAAATAAAATTAAAAAATATTTAATTAAAATTCGGATTTAAATTCTTATTCATATTTGGTTTGTATAATTCGTATTTAAATCGTATTAAAAAAATTTTAAAATCATAATTTGAATTTGTATTTGTATTTATATTTATATTTATATTTATATTTATATTTAAATAATTTATTTTAAATTTGTTCCAACTAATTCTGAACAAACTTAAAAATAAATTTAAATATATTTAGATCAAATCTAGTGTTAGTGTTTGGTGACGCTGTCATACAACAACAGCAGTCACTAGTTTGGCAGCTAGTTCATTTTAACATATGGTGTTTCCAGAGGCACGTCTGCACTTTCGTAATATTAATTGATCTGTTGTTAATGTATTACCGAAACAAGGTTGTGTTTATAATTAAATGTATTAGAGTATTTTAGGCATATGTAAGATTAAATTTGAATTAAATTAATTTGAAATCAAGTTTGAGTTTGAAACAATCTTGTCTTTATAAGCTTGAATCAAATTCGAATTGAAAATCAAAATCGAGTTTATAACGAACTTGAATTCATCAAGTTTTTATTAGTTTGGTTTATGAAACTTGTATACTGATAAAAATTGTTTAAATTGACTAAAATGATCATTTTGACTTATATGCATTAAAATGACGTAATTTTAAGTATTTTATAAATTTAATAAATCGAATACCTTAAACAAGCTAAACTTGAATTTGAAGGAGTTGAACTCGGGTTTAAGAAACGATCAAACTTAAATTGAGCTGAATTCAAATTAGAGTTTAAATTTAATTCAATTCGAATCTAACCCTAAACATATGGATTTGTTGGATTTTACATTTAGAGGTAAATTTTATGACATATTTTATTGTTCACATGTTTCATGGCATTTTCAATTGAATAAACATTCTCAATTTTACAACCATGGAAACTGATGGAATGTTTAATAATTCACCCTTTAAAGTGGCCATAGTTTAGTTTGATAGGGTTTAAAAACTTTTGTAAAATCAAACTTAGAAAACCAATTTAAAAAATTTCAAATCAAACTAAATAATTATAAGTTTCAAATGAAACCATTCGGTTTGAATTATGGTTTAAACCAATTAAAAATCATTCATTTCTAAATATTTTGTATTTAATAATATCAATTGAATTATAATTTATAAAACTTAAAATACGTACGTAAACTAAATATAATATACATATATAAAATAAATAATTAAAAAAATAATAAAATAAATATAAAAATAAGTGTTACACCAAATTATTTATTGAAAAATTTTATCAAATATATTCTCGTTGAAGTTTATCAAAAAACTGCTACTTTTTAAATTTTTTGGATCCGTGTCATAAGATTGGGGTGGACTTCGCCGGTTTTCTTATGAAGGGCAAAATTGGTATAAAAATATCATAATTTTAAAAAATAAATAATCTGATCATTTGGGCTTAATTTAATTTGAGATGGTTAATTTCCCTTAGACTTATTTAATTTTGATTAATAATTTTATTTTCCCTTCAAAGGGTAGCTCGCCCATTAAAATAGAGTCATTGCCAGGCGGGTCACGATAATAACTCAATGTTAAATTTCCCGGACGTTTGGAATTGGCATGGGCTTCAAGTCAATCGCGTATGTGGAAAACAAACCAGAAGACCAGTTACCACTACGCGGGGCTTTTATTTTTTTGCGTGGACAAGTGAGTAAAGACCACGCTTAAGAACCTTCCCAGAAGACTTAGCTCTTTAAAATTGTAGTCTTAATGGAGTTTTCAAGAGTCCCCGTAATTAGAAAAGGAAAGAAATAAATTTCTCCCAGTTATAAGTTACGAAGATCATTTAAACAAAAAGTACTCCAGGCGTAGTAACACCAGTAATCATGAACTCCGATTTCTCCGACCAGCCCCCACCTCCGCCTATGAACAATAATCACTTTATAATATATCCCCTTATTTGCTTCCTTGCATCCTTTGTGTTTACCAGCGTAATTCTTTCTCTAATCTTTGGATGCTTTTTCTCCTTAAGTGGAAGAATAATAAAAATGTCGTGTTAGAATTGAATTTGTAAATTAAGGTAATTTTAATATTCTCATAAGGGTAAACTTGTCTAACACTTTATAAAGATATAATTGTCTTTTGACAATTAGTATAAAAGGCCAACTTTGTGTTTTATAGAAACACACATGCGCATACAAGCATTCAGAAACACAGAAAACTAGTCCCTAAAATCCACTGAATTCAGAACCCATCGCATCAAAGGTTTCAGTGCGCATTTTGAAAGCACTGGATTTCAACGTTAACGAGGAGGATCTTCTTGGCGAAGAATTAAAGCAACTCGTTTCCGAATCACAGAAATTAACCATGGCAAGAGGTACGCTTCCGAATCTAAAATCTGTAAAAATTTATTTTTGTTATCATAGAATAACATGCTTGTTAGATGGCTTACATTTGGTATCAGAGCCATAGATTTCCTGCCTGGATTCAATTTCTATCTAATTTTTATTTGGAGAAATTAGGGTTCTTAAGACGAAATTGGGGCTTTTGTGCTTTTTGATGTTATTGAATAAAATTGATGCCATATAAGTGAAATTCAACATCAAATTAGTGTGGTTGTGAAAAATTTTTGTTTTTCGAGCACGAATTGAACTCGAATTAATGTGTTTCGGTTCTGACCACCGTAAATGATGGCTCGAACGATGGTGTTGGGAAATTTTGGCTATTGGGTTTTATTTACGAGCCCATTTGCGTTATTTCCCCTCACTCAATTGTCAGAATCGTGGTCGAAATTTGCTGCAATTTTTGGTTGAAATTCGAATTTTGTTTGTTGGGTTTTTTAACCCGTTTTGTTTGACCCAATTCATGATTCAATTGCCTGACCTTTACGTGCCCGAACTGCTGCCGTTTAAAATTTTAAAAAACGTTACAACTGTTTGGGGCATTGAATGCTGGCGGCTGAAATTTTAAACGTATAAATGATTTTACTGTGTTTAATTGCTGCAATTTTAATTAGAAGCTGGCTGCCGCAATTTTTTAAAAACTAATGCATTGTTTTAATAAATGGCTGCTGCGGGTAAATTTGTTACTTGTGGAATAAGTTTTAATAAAATAATTATATTTTATTATAATTAAAATTTATTTTTAAATTATTTTATTTGGGTGAGTTGATTAGTTGAGTTGAGTGAGTTAAAACGTCGAGTTGACTCGGTGAGTTAACTCCATACAACTGTTGGCCTATTAGGTCGAATCGGGTCAGCCCAACCCAAGCTTTTGGGCCGAACCAGGTTAATCCAGACCAGTCAAATCGGGTCAACTCGAACCGACAACCTAGGTCTAACCGTTGACCAGTCAAAGGTTGACCATTAACCGATCAATATTTTGATCGTTGACCATTGACTGGGAAGGGGGAAGCGCGTGAAGGCGCGTGGCAGCACGTGACTGGCGCGTGGAGTGCGTGTGCTTCTTTTGGTGGCGCCTAAAAGTGCTTGCACCTCTTTAGCAGTGCGTTTTTGCTTCTGAATATCAAATTTCATTTTCTTTTATGGGTTCATATGCTGAAACGTGCTCATATTTGTTAGTTTTCATATTTATGCTGTTTATCGGTGTATATTTGGATGATTTAGAGTAGCCACAGTATCTTTATTATTGAAATATATGCATTATGTATGTGATGACATCGAAATTCTAATTAAGCATGTTAATGCAATGTTTTACCCACAGGGAACATTGTATTTCATGATTAATTATGGTGAAATATAAATTAATTTTATTCCTTGATTAGCCCACAAGCATTAAGGAATATTATTAATTTATAGTTTCATCAATTACTATTAAGAATCATTATATGTAATGTCTTTGCCCACAGAGAGATATTATAATATGCGATTCTTGTTTAATTCAGATTAATTTGCATTGGTAGATTAATCATTAATGTTGATGGGATATGCCTCTTATTAATTGTAAGCATGTTTGTGTTTTTAAATTACAGCTGAGCAACATGTTATGTATATGACTGATAATGTTCCAATGCTAAATGGTGATAATTATGCTGTATGGAAGGAGCAAGTCCTATTATATTTGGGGTGTATGGACCTTGAATATGCATTCCGTATGGATGAGCTACCTGCACCGACAAATGCTAGTAGTGAGGCTCAAGTTAAATTGTATGAACGGTGGGAGCGATCCAACCAATTGAGCATGATGTTTATCAAATCTCACATTATGGCTAGCATTCGTGGTTCGATTCCGGAGTGAGAGAATGCCAAGGAGCTGATGAATGCTATTGAAGCTCAATTCTTGACATCTGACAAGGCATTAGGTGCTACCCTTATCAATAAACTTACTTCTCTGAAGCTCACTGGCATTAAGGGCGTTCGTGAGCATATTATGCAGCTGAGGGACATATTTAACAAGCTGAAGTCCTTAAAGATGGAAATTGCCGATGACTTCCAGGTGCAATACATTCTTAGCTCTCTGCCTCATTAGTATAACCCATTTAAGATCTCTTATAACACACATAAAGATAAATGGTCTATTAATGAGTTGTTGACCATGTGTGTTCAAGAAGAGGGGAGGCTCTTACAAGAGGAGAATGAGGGTGTGCATTTGGCAACTGGATCGAGTAAAGCATCTTCGAGCAAAAAAACTAAAGGGAAAACGAAGATACATGCGCCTGCTATTGTTATCAAAAAGGATGGTTTGCGTTGTTTCTTCTGTAAAAAGAAAGGACATGTGAGGAAAGATTGTCCTAAAAGACAGGCTTAACTCGAAAAGAAAGGTAATCTCCAATCTTTGGTCTGTTATGAATCTAATATCTGTATTTCTCATAATGACTGGTGGATTGATTCTAGTTCAACAATCCATATTGTGAATGCTTTGCAGGGTTTTCTAAACCAAAGGAAACCATTGGAAAGTGAAAGCTGCATCTATTCTAGAAATCAGATACCTTCACGAGTTATAGCTGTTGGAACATGTAGATTGATTCTAGATGCTGGATATGATTTGATTTTGGACAAAACATTTTATATTCCTAGTTTTTCTAGGAATTCGATATCTGTTTCACGACTTGTACCTTTTGGATATACCTTTAATTTTCTGGGAATTCTATAAAATTGTTTAAGAATTTTAATGTTATTGGTTGTGGTACACTGTGTGATGGTCTGTTTAAATTAAATTTGAATAATGTTCCATATAGTTTGGCAGCTTCACATGAATCGACTGGTTTTAAACGTTATGTCATAAATGAGAATCCGTCACTGTTATGACATAAGAGATTGAGTCATATCTCCATTGATAGAATTAAGAGATTGGTAAATTCAGATATCCTAGAAAATCTTGACTTTACTGATTTCGATACTTGTATAGACTGCATTAAAGGTAAGTAGACTAACAAGTCAAAGAAAAATTCCAATAGTAGTAGTGAGATATTGGAAATCATACATACTGATATCTGTTGCCCTGATTTAAGTTCTATAGGTCAAAAATATTTCATCACATTTATTGATGATCACGCTAGATTTATGTATCTCTACATGCTTCATAACAAGGACGAAGCGTTGGATGCTTTTAAAATATATAAAGCAGAAGTAAAGAAACAATGTGGTAAACAAATAAAGATAGTGAGATCTGATCGTGGTGGTGAATATTATGCTAGATACACAGGTTCTGGACAAGCACTTGGTCTATTTGCGAAATTTTTTCAGGAGCAAGGTATTGTTGCCCAATACACCTTGCCTGGCACACCATTACAGAACGGTGTTACAGAAAGAAGAAATATGACATTGTTGGATATGGTAAGGAGCATGCTAAGTAACTCTGTAGGACCCGCCGCCACGAGTACCCCTGCTGCTGAATAATATCGGGAAGCTTTTATTAATAAACTGAAAATACGGGTACCCGCGACGGGAATCCTACAAGAATAAAATCACTGCCTGAAACTATACAATTTTACACACGCGGAAGCTTTTCTGAATATACATCATTAACATATATAGACTGTTCTGTACAATGGGCCCACAGGCCTTTATCATATACATACATAGTGTTTCTATACATCTGGATACATACAAAAGTACATATGACCACACAGGTCCAAAACTGATACAAACTGAGATCGAGGTGTGTGTGCGTGCCCTCTCCGTCAGCCTTGATCCAACCGCTCTTCGAACCCAGCACGAACACCTGTAAAACTGGAAGAATGAGGGGGATGAGTGATAAAGATCACCCAGTAAGCGCTCCTTACTTCCCTCAATACCCAAGCAAGCACAAACAATCATATAAACAAACACATACCTGGGCCTCGGCCCTAATCATACATCTATGCGCTTACTGGAATCTGGAAACTGCTCATCTGGATCTCATTCATTTATTAATGTCATATGTATGCACGTCATGATGTGTATGTCATGTCATGCTAACTGAAAACTGGATGCATGCATCTGAATACCTCTCTCTGTACCCTCGGGTACCTGTTGTGCTGATCAGACTGGGTAATACAGGGATTCGGCATCCTGGCCATGTGGGTTAAACAGTCTAGCTACTGGCTAGAAAGCTGAATCTGAATACTATACTGCTTCGATCTGACTGGTGTCAGAGAGCTGAAACTGAAATACTGCTGAGCGTTCTGACTGGTGTCAGAAGGCTGATTCCCACAGATGCCCCCTCGTATTCACCCTTTACTCTTACCCGTACATCGGGTTCTGAATACTGCTGAATTCGGATCCTCTGATCCTCTCTGAAACTACATGTCATGTCATGATATGCACATGTAGTGTATTAACTGATTACATGCTCATCTGATGCTTATCTGAAGCCAATTAACCTTTATTCTGAATTCGCATGCTTAAATTCTCATTTAATAATCATTTTTTTGAAACTCTACTGATGCACGGGTGTGCCTGAAACGTGCACGGGCGTGCACCCTGACGCACGGGACCGTGCGCTGGTCGTGCGCCTAGTCGTGCAAGCTACTGGAATTCACTATTCATTGTCACTGAAAATGCCTACGCACGGGCGTGCGTATGCGGACACACGGGCTTGCACATGCATTTTCTGGCCGTGCACCGGTCGTGCATACGGACGTGCATCTGAAGAAACACAGGCTTACGGTCGTGCCATACTGGCGCACGGTCGTGCGTCTGGTTCTTCAACAAAGCACCGCTCGGAAAATGCATGAAATGGCCAACCAAAACACATTCATCCACAATAACACTTCAAACACATGTTCTCAATATCCCAATTAACACAATTCAAGCCTCAACTTGCACATGCATCAACCATCAAACGATTTACCATGGGAACATATTCTTTCTCTCTCCAAAGCCATACATACATACATGCAAGCTTCAAGGGTGGAAATCCATCAACCAAATCAACATGCAATCACATATAAGCATTCCACACATTCAACAGCATGCAAGGAATTCATCCATGGCATCAAGAATCACAAAACATGCCGGGAAACTCAAGGAAAAGGTAAGAGAACACTTACCTCTAGCCATGCTTCGGGAAACTTCACAAATCTCTAATCTCTTGGCTCTCTAATCGGATTGGGAGCTTCTTGCAGCTAGATTCCCTCTTTAGGAACAGGAGGAGCTGAAATTGAAGAGAGAAAATAGCTAAAAGAAACTTGGGTGAGTAAAGAAATGACATTTCTCTCGGCTCTCACTTAAATACCATGCCACGCACGGGCGTGCACCAGGGAAAATGAACTTAATTCATTTCCCGCTCACTCGCCTAATCGAATCCTTCCGAAAGGATTCCAACAGAAACCGCATGGCTCCGAAAACTTACCAACTCACCCCTGAACTTAACCAGACTCCCAATCTCTCTCTGAATCTCGATTCTAACCCCAAAACTCTACCCCTAAGGGCTTCGGGATCTAGGATGCTACAAACTCCAGATTACCTTACTCTCTGTGGCCTGAAGTTCTTAAAACAGTAGCGTATTTTTTAAACAGAGTTCCAACCAAGGTTGTTCCCAAAACACCATTTGAGTTATGAAAAGGTTGGAAATCGAGTTTAAAACATTTATGCATTTGGGGTTACCCCGCTGAGGTCAGAGTTTATAATCCGCATGAGAGAAAATTGGATCCAAGAACAATAAGTGCATTTTTCATTGGATATGCTGAGAAATCCAAGAGATACAAGTTTTATTGTCTGAACCATTCTAATAAGATTATCGAATCAAGGAATGCAAAATTTTTGGAGAATGGCATAGTTAGTGGGAGTAATCGACTCAGGGACTTGATCCCTGAGGATTCTGATCGAACCAGGGACACGATCTCTGATACAGGTGCTCCCTCATCAAGTAGGTTGTTGGTTGTTCGTCTTACAAGGATGAACATAGAGGAACCAACTATACCTGAGCCACATCTTCTAGAAATAACTTTAGAAGATCATGGTGAGATTCTCCTTCAAAAGGATCAACCGGTTGTGCAACAGACTCAATTAGAGGATGTTGAACCAACCTTAAAGAGATCTACTAGAGTTAGAAAATCAGTAATTCCTACTGATTATATAGTGTATCTACAAGAATCTGACTATGACATCACTACTGATAATGATCCTGAGTCGTTTTCACAAGCTATTGATAGTGATAAATCTGATTTGTGGTATAATGCTATGAAAGATGAAATGGATTCGATGACACATAACCAAGTTTGGGACCTTGTTGAATTACCTATTGGGAAGAAACCTATAAGTTGTAAATAGGTCTTCAAGACTAAAAGGGATTCCAATGGCAATATTGAGCGATACAAGGCCTGTCTCGTTGCCAAAGGGTCACTCAGAGGGAAGGAATTGATTATAAGGAGACTTTTTTTCATGTTTCTAAGAAAGATTCCTTCCGCATCATAATGGCATTGACTGCCTACACCAAATGGTTGTGAAAACAACATTTTTGAATGGGGATCTACATGAAGAAGTATATATGAGACAACCTGATGGGTTTGTTTCAAGTAGCGGTGAGAATTTGGTGTGCAAGTTGAAAAAGTCCATATACGGGCTTAAACAGGCCTCACGACTGTGGTATTTAAGGTTTCATGATGTTATTTCTTCATTTGGTTTCGTTGAAAACATCATGGATTAATGTATATATCACAAGGTTAGTGGGAGCAAAATCATCTTCCTTGTGTTGTATGTTGATGATATTTTACTTGCAACCAATCATTTGGGATTGTTACATGAGGTGAAATAGTTTCTCTCTCAAAATTTTGATATGAAAGATATGGGTGAGGCGTCTTATGTCATTGGTATTAAGATTCATAGGGATAGATCCCGTCATGTTTTGGGGCTATCTTAGGAAGCCTATATCAATAAAGTTCTTGAGAGATTTCGAATGAAGGATTGTTCATCGAGTGTCGCACCTATTGTCAAGGGTGACAGATTGACCTTGGAACAATGTCCAAAGCTTGATTTTGAAAAGGAACAAATGGCAAACATTTCATACGCTTCGACGGTAGGAAGTTTGATGTATGCTCAGGTTTGTACCCGACCCGACATTGCTTTTGCAGTTAGGGTGTTAGGAAGATTTCAGAGTAATCCTGGCCTGGATCACTGGAGAGCTACAAAGAAGGTTCTGAGATATCTCCAGGGTACAAAGGATTTAATGCTTACATATAAGAGATCTGACAATCTAGAAGTTGTTGGATATTCAGACTCAGACTTCGCTGGTTGTGTTGATTCTCGTAAATCAATATCCGGTTATGTGTTTTGCCTAGCCGCAGGAGCCATTTCATGGAGAAGTGCAAAACAATCTTTGGTTGCCACTTCTACCATGGAAGCTGAGTTTGTTGCTTGTTTTGAGGCTACTGCACAAGGTATCTAGTTACGAAGTTTCATTTCTGGACTGAAAATCGTTGAGTTCATTTCGAGGCCAATAAAGTTGTACTGTGACAACTCTGCTGCCGTGTTCTTTGCTAAAAACAATAAAAGTGGGAGTTGAAGCAAACATATCGACATTAAGTATTTAGCAATCAAAGAGCACATAAAAGCTAAGGAAGTGCTCATAGAACACATTCGGACTAAACAGATGGTTGCTGATTCTTTGACAAAAGGCATGCCACCTAAGGTTTTCAGAGATCATGTTGTACTTTTGGGACTTCGTAATAATTTATGTTTATGAGTTGTAATTTACATATTTATGTAATTGACTCTGTTGGTTTGTTTCTCATTGAGTTGTATACATTTTTGTTGAGAAAACAAACATTATACAGGACCAGGAATAAACATTTGAGATTTATTCATAAAGTTTGGATCCACATTTGAGTTTATTTAGAAAGAGGAATTGTGTTGTGATACATGGAAAGTAATACCGGATTAATAGGGACCTACTGTTATGATTCGCACAATTTTACTTTCTATTTAAACATAAAGGTTGTCGTGGATAATATTATAAAGTGTAAGACCAAGTGGAAGAATGTTAGAATTGAATTTGCAAATTAAGGTAAATTTAATATTCTCATAAGGGTAAAATGGTCTAACATTTTATAAGGGCATAATTGTCTTTTGACAATTAGTATAAAAGACCAACTTTGTGTTTGATGGAAACACACATGCGCATACAAGCATTCAGAAACACAAAAAACTGGTCTCCAAAATCCACTGAATTCAGAACCCATCCCATCAAAGGTTTCAGTGCGCATTTTGAAAGCACTGGATTTCAACGTTGACGAGGACGATCTTTTTGGCGAAGAATTAAAGCAACTCGTTTCTGAATCGCAGAAATTAACCATGGCAGGAGGTACGCTTCCGAATATGAAATCTGTAAAAATTTATTTTTGTTATCATAGGATAACATGCTTGTTAGATGGCTTACATGTCGAGCTCAGTACGAGAACAACCAGGAATGGAGATGTGTTCAAAATGTGGGATTATGATGGTAGAGTTGTGTTTGAGGACGTTATTAAAGCAACCGAGGATTTTGACATCAAGCATTGCATTGGGACCGGAGGTTATGGCATTGTTTACAAAGCACAGTTACCAAGTGGCGAAGTAGTTGCTGTGAAGAAGCTTCACCGTTCAGAATCAGCTTTCTTCGAGAATTCCAAAATGAGTCCCATTTACTATCCCAAATACGGCATCGAAACATTGTCAAGCTTTATGGTTTTTGTTTACACAGACGATGCATGTTTTTGATTTATGAGTACATAGACAAAGGAAGTTTGTTCTATTTGTTGCGCAATGATGAGGAAGCAATTAAATTAAGTTGGAGCAAGAGGGTGAAAGTCATCAAGAGTGTAGCATATGCTTTATCTTACTTGCATCATGACTGCAGCCCGCCAATTGTTCATCGCGATATATCTAGCACCAACATTCTATTAAACTCAGAATCAAAGACCTTCCTTGCTGATTTTGGTTTGGCTCGAATTCTAAATTTTGACTCATCCAATAGAACCATAAGAGCAGGCACATTTGGTTATATTGCTCCGGGTAACTACAACTCGTAGAACCTTTTCTTCAAATATTTCTTTGCTTCGTCTAATGGTTGATTTTGATATTTTTTAGAACTTGCTTACACAATGGTCGTGACAGAGAGATGTGACGTTTATAGTTTTGGGGTTCTAGTACTAGAAGTTTTGATCGAAGTCCATCCGGGAGATCTTCTTGCACCATTGTCATCTCCGTCTAGTCCAAATATAACGTTAACTGCTGTTTTAGACGCACGTCTTGCACCTCCAATCAATGAAAATGTGGTGCAGAATATTGTGCTTTGTTTTGCGATAGCATTTGCATGCTTGCGTTCCAAGCCCAACTCTCGGCCAACAATGCAATGTGTGTCTAAAGAATTCATTGCCGATAAGCCATTGGGAAAACCTTTCCAAGAAATAACCATATCAGAACTTAGAAACCTGCATATGTATTTTGGTTCATTAATGTACTTTTTTAAGCATATAAATGTAGGCAAAAAATGTATTGTATGTATTTTAACTGACGCACGCATCTGCAATTGTTCCTTGGATTCAAAGTCAACATGAATTTTGGAAAACAAGGCAGAAGGCCTCGAAGTGTTGAACCATTTAAGGTAGACAAATTCAAATATAATCCCAACTGATGTCCACCGAAACGTTGTGGAAAATATTGTGCTTGTTTTTGGCTTTGCAATAGCGTTGGTATTGCATGGTTGCCTCCAATGCAACTTGTCTCTAAAGAAGTTGTTGCTTGCAGAAAGCCTTTTGAAGAAACAACGTAGAAGCTTGTATTTGGTTGATGACTGCAATTTTTAAGTAAAAAAATGTATTGCCATTTTATGGGATTGTTAATTCATCTTTATTTATGGGATGAGATCGTTCTGCTCTATGGCTTTTAACTGCAATTCTTCCCTTCATAAAAATTCGCAAAATACCATGCACGAAGCATGGCTCAAACTGATCTTCTATGATGGCGTTTGTGTTTTTGTTTTGCTTTAAAAAATTATAGACTTAATTGTTAGGTTAGGAGCTACACAGCTAAATTAATCAGTATAAAAATAAAAGAGAACATGTCAGCTAAATTAACCACTATACTACAACGATTTTTTGATAACTATTTTAATTTTTTTCTTAATACTGTAATTATGTACTACTTTTAATATATTTTAATTAATTTTCATTATCTTATGGAGTGAGACAAGTTGAAAATAGAGAGATATCGTGAAAATATATTTATTCTCTGAAAGATAAGAGTCTACACTTATAGTCTTTTGGTTTCTGTTCTATTACTTGATTGATATATGTACTCCAAAAGACCATGCCAGCGAATGTTATTTTTCTAATTCCTGATAAGCAAATTATTTATCCTAATTAACAATGAAATTAAGATTATGTTGCACTAAAAGTCACTGCATTCAAATACAAAGCACAACTCCAAGTTGAAAGGCCAAGGTAACCACCCACCAAATGCCCATGTCTTTAGCTTTGTGCTGCCTACAGTCTCAACAACATTTTCTTATTCCTTGACAGGCCCCCATACATGTAATTATCTCATAATCACAACCCTCAACCACTCCTAAAAAGTTTTCTACACATCAAAATATCACTTGTATTAACATAGATATATAATTAACATTTAAGATTTGATTATTTCTTCATCAAATAAACCAACGAGTTATGTAAGACTGATTTTATTTTATACTTTTAAAATTTCATTTAATGATCAATTAATATCATTACAAAATTTTGGTACTATTCATTGGGATGTATAATGCATTAAAGTTGTATCAAACTGAAATTCTAAAATCCAAAGCAACAATTTTGTTCGGGTTTGGATTGAAATTGACTGTATAGGCCCAAAGCCCGAGCAAGCTGGAAAATAATATGCTTAAAATTGATGCAAGGTAATACTCTCCACCATATGTAGAATATTATTATTTTAGGCATACGTAGAATTGCATTCAAATCGAATTAGTTTGAGATTATGTTTGAGTTTAAAATAATACTTCTTCTCGTGAACCACTTTCCACCCAATCGTCCCGTAAGCCTGTCCTTCAATTCCTCCCAAGTCATTTTATGGTCAAGTTTCCTTCTTCTCGTGAACCACAGTTGGGCATTCCTTTCCAAGTGGTAACCGACTAATCAAACCTAGTTAGTTGGGAGGGTTTCGTGAAAATAAAAAAATTGTTCGACTCTAAAGATCCAAGTGGTTGCATCTTCTGACCCATCATATTTTGGGAAATCCAGATTGGCTATCTTTGGCGTTACACTCCCATTTGTTTTCCCTTGTTGACTACTGCTCCCTCCTCATTGTTAGGAGCACCACGATTGGCGGAAGAATTCTCTTTGGTTTGCTTCGCCTGGAACATTTCAGTTATCTGCTCCAACTCCTCTTCCTGCCCTAAGCTCAAGTTTTCCTCTTGTTGCGTCATATTCTCACCATCTGATACTCCAATTGGTGGAGGTGTTGGTTTTCAGCCGCGTCTTTCTCCGATACCACAATGTTGGGTTCATGAGAATGACCTGAACCACCACTCCAATATTTAGGAGGACGACCCCTTCGAGCGATGATGATGGTTAAGAATGGTGTAAGAATGAAATAAAGGGAAAGCTGATTCTTAGAAGAAAGTTAAAGAAATTATATAGTTTTTTTTAATGAATCAATCTGATTGCAACTTTGAATATATAATTCAAAGGATTAAATAAGTAACAAAACTCTAAATCATAACATTATAATGAAATATATATTTACCAGACATCTATAAATCTATATACCGAAATTGAGAAAAAGTGCGAAGAAATAATTTGTATTTTTTTAAAATTTTTACATCTCAAACCGAGAAATTCATGAATGTGGGTCCTAATGCTGCTAACACATGTAAATAACGTCAAGCAAGATGTAGGACATTTCATTCATGAGCAGAATATGTAAGTCATCTAACAAGCATGTGATCCTATAATAACAAAACAAATTTTACAGATTTCAGATTCGGAAGTGTACCTCCTGCCATGGTTAATTTCTACGATTCAGAAACAAGTTCCTGTAATTCTTCGTCAAGAAGATTGTCCTCGTCAATGTTGAAATCCAGTGCTTTCAAAATACACACCGAAACCTTTGATGGGATGAGTTCTGAATTCAGTAGATTTTGGGGATCAGTTTTCTGTGTTCTGAATGCTCTTATGCACATGTGTTTCCATCAAACACAAAAATGGTCTTTTATAATAATTGTCAAAAAGACAATTATGCCCTTATAAAGTGTTAGACCATTTTACCTTTATGAAAATATTAAATTTACCTTAATTTGCAAATTACAATTCTAACATTCTCCCACTTGGTGTTACACTTTATAACATTATTCACTACAACCTTAATGTTTAAATAGAAATTAAAATTGTGCGAATCATAGCGGTAGGTCCCTATTAATCAGGTATTACCTTCCATGTATCACAACACAATTCTTCTTTCTAAATAAACTCAAATGTGGATCCAAACTTTATGAATAAACCTCAAATGTTTATTCCTGGTCCTGCATAATGTTTGTTTTCTCAACAAAAATATATACAACTTAATGGGAAACAAACCAACATAGTCAATTACATAAATATGTAAATTACAACTCATAAACATAAATTATTACGAAGTCCCAAAAGTACAACATGATCTTTGAAAACCTTAGGTGGCATGTCTTTTGTCAGAGAATCAGCAACCATCTGCTCAATCCGAATGTGTTATATGAACACTTCCTTAGCTTTTATGTGCTTTCTGATTGCTAAATACTTAATGTCGATACGTTTGCTTTGACTCCCACTTTTATTGTTTTTAGCAAAAAACACGACAACAGAGTTGTCACAGTACAACTTTATTGGCCTCGAAATGGACTCAACGATTTTCAGTTCAGAAATTAAACTTCGTAACCAGATACCCTGTGCAATAGCCTCAAAACAAGCAACAAACTTAGCTTCCATGGTAGAAGGGGCAACCAAAGATTGTTTTGCACTTCTCCATGAAATGGCTCCCGTGGCTAGGTAAAACACATAACCGAATGTTGATTTACGAGAATCAACGCAACCAGCGAAGTTTGAGTCTAAATATCCAACAACTTCTAGATTGTCAGATCTCTTGTATGTAAGCATCAAATCCTTTGTACCCTGGAGATATCTCATAACTTTCTTTGTAGCTCTCTAGTGATCTAGGCCAGGATTACTCTAAAATCTTTCCAACACCCCAACTGCAAAAGCAATGTTGGGTCGGGTACAAATCTGAGCATACATCAAACTTCATATCACCGAAGCGTATGGAATGTTTGCCATTTATTCCTTTTCAAAATCAAGCTTTGGACATTATTCCAAGGTTAATCTATCACCCTTGACAATGGGTGCAACACTCGATAAACAGTCCTTTATCTGAAATCTCTCAAGAACTTTATTGATATAGGCTTCCTAAGATAGCCGTAAAACATGACGGGATCTATCCCTATGAATCTTAATACCAATGACATAAGATGTCTCACCCATATATTTTATATCAAAGTTTTGAGATAGAAACTGTTTCACCTCATGTAACAACCCCAAATCATTGGTTGCAAGTAAAATATCATCAACATACAACGCAAGGAAGATGATTTTGCTCCCACTAACCTTGTGATATATACATTGATCCATGATGTTTTTAACGAAACCAAATGAAGAAATAACATCATGAAACCTTAAATACCACTGTCGTGAGGCCTGCTTAAGCCCATATATGGACTTCTTCAGCTTGCACACCAAATTCTCACCACTACTTGAAACAAACCCATCAGGTTGTCTTATATATACTTTTTCATGCAGATCCCCATTCAAAAATGTCGTTTTTACATCCATTTGGTGTAAATCAAAATCTAAATGGGCAGTCAATGCCATTATGATGCGGAAGGAATCTTTCTTGGAAACAGGAGAAAAAGTCTCCTTATAATCAATTCCTTCCCTCTGAATGACCCTCTGGCAACGAGTCAGGCCTTGTATCTCTCAATATTGCCATTGGAATCCCTTTTGGTCTTGAAAACCCATTTACAACTTATAGGTTTCTTTCCAATAGGCAATTCAACAAAGTCTCAAACTTAGCTATGTGTCATCGAATCTATTTCATCTTTCATAGCATTATACCACAAATTAGATTTATCACTTTCAATAGCCTGTGAAAACGACTCAAGATCATTATCAATAGTGATGTCATAGTCAGATTCTTGTAGATACACTATATAATCAGTAGGAATTGTCGATTTTCTAACTCTAGTAAATCTCCTTAAAGTTGGTTCAACAGCCTCTGATTGAGTCTATTGCACAATAGGTTGATCCTCTTGAAAGGGATTCTCACCATGATCTTCTAAAGTTATTTCAGAAAGATGTGACTCAGGTATAGTTGGTTCTTCTATGTTCATCCTTGTAGGACGAACAACCAACAACCTACTTGATGAGAGAGCACCTGTATCAGGGATCGTGTCCCTAGTTCGATCAGAATCCTCAGGGATCAAGTCCCTGAGTCGATCACTCCCACTAACCACGTCATTCTCCAAAAATTTTGTATTTCTCGGTTCGATAATCTTACTAGAATGGATTGGATAATAAAACTTGTATTCCTTGGATTTCTCAGCATATCCAATGAAAAATGCACTTATTATTCTTGGATTCAATTTCCTCTCATGCGGATTATAAACTTTGACCTAAGCGGGGCAACCCCAAATGCGTAAATGTTTTAAACTCGATTTCCAACCTTTCCATAACTCAAATGGCGTTTTGGGAACAGCTTTGGTTGGAACTCTGTTTAAAATATACGCTGCTGTTTTAAGAGCTTCAAGCCACAGAGAGCAAGGTAATTTGGAGTTACTCAGCATGCTCCTTACCATATCCACCGATGTCCTATTTCATCTTTCTACAATACCATTTTGTGATGTTGTGCCAGGCAAGGTGTATTGGGCAACAATACCTTGCTTCTGAAGAAATTTCGCAAATGGACTAAGTGCTTGTCCAGAACCCATGTATCTACCATAATATTCACGGCCACGATCAGATCTCACTATCTTTATTTGTTTACCACATTGTTTCTCTACTTCTGCTTTATATATTTTAAAAGCATCCAATGTTTCGTCCTTGTTATGAAGCATGAAGAGATACATGAAGCACCAAGTCAACAAGACGATTTAACTCACTCAACTCAACCAGTCAACCCACCTAAATAAAATAATTTTAAAATAAATTTTAATTATAATAAAATATAATATTTTATTAAAACTTATTCCACAAGCAACAAAATTACTCGCAGCAGCCATTTATTAAAACAATGCATTAGTTTTTCAAAATTGCAGCATCCAGCCTTTAATTAAAATTACAGTAATTAAACACAGTAAAATCATTTATACGTTTAAAATTTCAGCCGCCAGCATTCAATGCACCAAATAGTTGTAACGTTTTTAAAATTTAAGGCAGCAGTTTGGGCACGCAAAGGTCGGGCAATCAAATAATAAACCGGGTCAAACAAAACGGGTTGAAAAGCCCAACAACCAAAATTCGAATTTCAGCCAAAATTGCAGCATATTCCGACCACGATTCCAATAATTAGGTGAGGGGAAATAACGTAAATGAGTTCGTAAATGAAACTCAACAGCCAAAATTTCCCAACACCACCATTCGAGCTGTCGTTTACGGTGGTCAAAACCGAAACACATCAATTCGGATTCAATTCGTGCTCGAAAACCAAAAATTTTTCACAACCATACTAATTTGATGTTGAATTTCATTTATATGACATCAATTTTATTCAATAACATCAAAAAGCACAAAAGCCCCAATTTTGTCTTAAGAACCATAATTTCTCCAAATCAAAAATTAAAGCAGAACATTGAATCTAGACAGGAAATCTATGGCTTTGATACCAAATGTAAGTCATCTAACAAGCATGTTATCCTATAATAACAAAACAAATTTTATAGATTTCAAATTCAGAAGTGTACCTCCTACCATGGTTAATTTCTACGATTCGGAAACAAGTTGCTGTAATTTTTCGTCAAGAAGATCGTCCTCGTCAATGTTGAAATCTAGTGCTTCCAAAATACGCATTGAAACCTTTGATGGGATGGGTTCTGAATTCAATAGATTTTGGAGACTAGTTTTTTGTGTTTCTGAATGCTTTTATGCACATGTGTTTCCATCAAACACAAATATGGCCTTCTATACTAATTGTCAAAAAGACAATTATTCCCTTATAAAGTGTTAGACCATTTTACTTTATGAGAATATTAAGTTTATCTTAATTTGCAAATTACAATTCTAACAGAATAGTCTTTGAAACATAGAACTATTTTCACTATGCATCATGTAGAAAATTAATCAAAATACGTACAAAATAACTCAGAAACTCATTAATTAAGGCAGCTTCGAATTCCCAACTCAAAAGACAGCAAATTTGGACTTCTTAGAATAATCATATTGGATCCCGTTTTCTTTCAAATACTCTTCAAACAGCCTTTTAACCTTCTCAGGATCCTTATTCTCGCACTCCACCTCATACTTAGTTCCAAATTCGTACTTAGTCTCATCAACCACTAATTTGAATTCTCTCCATTCATAAACTTCTCTCACATTCTTAAAACCTTTCAAACACACGATCCCGATTGCACTCTCCACCCCAATTTCCTCTATAACTCTCCGCACAACCCTCGATTCCAAATCAAATAACTTTAATGGGTTCTGAACACAATCTCTTGCCATCAGTGGGTCTACTTCTTCCCCATCTTCTTCCACGCGACTCAGTCTATTAATCAAAGTTGGCTTTGATTTCAAAGCCAGAAAACAACGAGTGTCTTTATGAAGAAACTAGAGACACAAAAAGGCATGTTCAGACGAGAGTGAGGAAGTTGGGGTATCAAAGAAGAGGTTATGCTGGTGTAAAGTTTTGATGTAAAATGGAGAGAGAAGAGTTAGTACTTTGTGGTGGTCTGTGGCATGTTTTAAGCGTAGCTTCACTTCTACGTCCTTACAAGATTGCATAAAATTGATAGTTAAAGCTCTTCTTTGGCTTTGATCTTCTTATTTCTGATCTTGACCTCGATTTGCTCGCTTTCTCAGCATTTTATACTTGCATGAGTACGAGCAAAGCTTGGGGATTACGTCTGTTAAATTCTATCTAACCCTTTGGACCCGATAATGCGAGTCTAATGAAAAGAGAGTATGAGAAAATGGAGCCAAAATTCAAAGTCTTGGCTTCAATTCTACGGAAAAGTTAGGAAGGCATTTTAGTGGTATTATTATTATTTTATTTCGGCTTTTTTTTATATAAAATTATTTATATTTAGATGTAAAATATAAGGCATTGCATAATAAATTAACAAAAATTTAAAAACAATGTAATGTTCCTTTTTAGATTATTAAAAACAAACTAACATTTAATTTATAAAAAATAAGCAATTAATTTTTATTAAATAGTTAGATATAATTATCAAAATTTAGTATCCATTTTCATTAGGGCCTTAAAAGAGTTCCAACTTCAAATGAACCATTTAGCCAAGGAATCATTGATCCTTCTGTGCATTTATATAGAAAACATGATATACACCCTTGCATGTTGCTTATATGGTCGTATAGTTTGTATTTTTTGTTGTACAAATCGTCCATGACATATACATGCCCATATACCCAATGTTTATTCAATCTCATGATGCACATATTAGTTCGAAATTCAAGCTAACATATAGAGATTGTGGACAATTGGTGAACCACAATCATGTATGGTTGTGTATTAACCATGCATGATTGTACATAGGCAAGTTTATCAAGATTGGAATTGGATTTAGTCTTATCCAAATCCAATCCGATAAGCACTTTGGATCCTTCTACTTAGCAACCATGTACGAGCATGCACTTGATCTTGCATGGTTGAAAAACAGGCCAAAATCTATATATGACTGTTAACCTTATCCATTTGGATCTCTCAAGCCAATTGCAACTTCATTCAAACATAACTTTCCCATTAAGACTAATAAATCATTTACCTTTGAAGTTTGATCAACTTCTATTATATTTGACCTATGAACTCTTTATTAGATCAACCGTATGTGGATTTGGATTGAATCTAGACATAGACCATGAGTAGCCTCTAGTAAGACATCATAATCATCTAAAACAACTCTAGTTTGTACAACTTAATGGTTAATGCAAAATTCAATCCTTTCGTTATATTATATCTCTTGGCACTAAGACACAAATATGTACCTCTCTTAGTTTTCCCTAGATTAGATAACATGGATTGGGCTTCAACCTAATTCTACTATGACTATAGATTTACGTGGTCATAAATGTTAATCAACACTCTCATCAAAGATACTATTCTTATGTTTGAGAGTGACAAATCTTTTATTGATCCATCATAGTCTTTGTACAAATTTTGATATAATCAATTACCACATTTATAGTAACCTTACTTATGGTGGCATTAAATTGTACCAATCATTTCACAAGATGGTCTGGAGATCTCAAGTCAAAGAATCGCATATACTTGCTAAGTCAAGAGAAAATCTTTACAGACACATGATCACCATTTTTATGAAATTCTCTTTGTTGGTCTATCTAGTGAACATATCTAAACAATTATGTACCCATGTATTGCATGTAATATCTCGAGGTTATAATGGTCTTTTAGGG
Source organism: Anacardium occidentale (assembly GCA_026122585.1). Taxonomy (NCBI): domain Eukaryota; kingdom Viridiplantae; phylum Streptophyta; class Magnoliopsida; order Sapindales; family Anacardiaceae; genus Anacardium; species Anacardium occidentale. The sequence continues at coordinate 182,357 of JAJEJH010000635.1, read as the reverse complement.
CTTTAATCGAGGTTAAAAGAGAGATTTTTAAATTAGAAAATAACCTCAATGAGTTAAAAGGGTAGAACAGTCTTTTTGGAGGCTTTATGTGTAGTTTGTGGAAGGAGCACAATTGTGCGTCATTGGACACACGCTCATGCGTCCCTTTCCCTTCATGCATGCCTATACATCTTGTTGCATGCCCATGCATGCCTGTTGATATATAAAGCATCGTTTTTTCCTTCGCTCATTTCAACCATTTTTCTCACCTATTTTCTCTTCTTTTCTCTCTAGTGAACCTTAACCAAATTTTGGCTATTCTCAACATTAAAAGATCTGAAAACTAATTCAACGATCAAATACTAATAGAGTAGGTTACAACTCGATCATATTGTGATCATAGATTTTGTAGTTGTCGATATATATCTGCTAGAAGTGATGAATTGTAGCCTATGCATAGATCTCGATACAACTAATCACCACTATTATGGTAACTTCTATTATAGTGACATATTAGATAGTTCTAAAATATACCAATCCTTACATGAGACATTTTGGTAATCCTCAAGTTTAAGGATTACGTGTACCTCCATTTGCTAAAAATGATATATTTCATAAACACTGAAGTAACCATTTATATAAAATCCTCGTGGTGGGGTCATATTCAGTAGACATACCTAGTAAAAAACATGTATTTATATGTTGTACTAAGTTATAGCCAACAACTTTGATATATGTAAATTGTCACCACTTTTCTATAAGATTGCTTAACACTATAATAGTTTCATTTCCATTACTTATGCCTTAGGTCATGATAATATCGAGTCTACAAATATTTTCTAGAACGATCACCTTAATGAGGACATAAAGAAAACACAATCAGACCATCTGATTCTTTGAATTGATTCTACTATTCTAAAGACATTTATCTTGACATTATCACCTTATGGATAAAAAGGATCACTAGGAGTTTGTTTTTATATGACATTATTAATGAACTGGTATCGCTTGAAGGATTAATTCTAAAGCACCAACCTTAATAGCACACACCTTAAGAGATATAGAACAAGGTTCCATGTGCTCTTGAAGACACATCACATGCCTCTACAAGCTTATAAAAGTATCTCATGTAATAAACACGTAAGTCAAGCATCCATTATGATTTGTGCGTGAATTTCACACACCTAAAATCGGATTAATACCTAAAAGGGTTTGAGTCAATTTCAACATGCAATTCAGATTAGTGGACTAGGCAACATTGACCCGATTGACTTTTAGTTATAGTTGATCCATTTGGCTTTTAAGGTCAATTTTTAGGTTTTCCCAACTTGATTTTGATAAATGAATTGAAAAACCATAACCGATAGAAATCTTCTCTTTGGTTGGTGATTATTTGTAACTATATTGACAATTTACGATTCCAACTAGAAAACAAATAGGATTACATTATGTTGTCCTTTATGGCATTGTCTTTGACTCAAAATTTTGTAAGGTTCCTTACATGAAAGAAGAAGTAGAATGGTTCTTCTACTTGTTAAATAGACATTTTGGCCTATAAGGAGGTGGTTGAGAACATGCTTACATCAATAGTGTCACCAGGTGTATCGTTGTCTAGATTTGTTGCAAAAGCCACTGACAACGATAATGTAAGGCTTAATTAAGATAGAATCTAACGCTAATCACGGATTTCAATTTTTTTAATGTGAAATGCAATGTATAACTCATAATTTTTTGATTATTAAACCCTAATTCCGTGATTTAATAAATCAATTTTTATTCTTTAATTCAAAATCGAACCAAACCTAAGAACCTTAATTTCATCTACAATTCCTAATTTAAAAATTTTAAACTGTAATTCAAAATGAACATATTCTGATTTCAATTTCAAAAAGATGGTTTTTATAATCTAATGCATTTAGTTGTGATACTACATGTAAGATTTTATTTTCATGAACAAACATGAAATCATATATAATCATAATCCTGCAGGATTTATATATAGGTTATAATATATTGAATTGAAATTCTTTAGGCTTATAAGGATACTTAGGTCTCCTTGCAATTTGAATTTGAAAGATTGTCGAAATTACCTATATTAAAATACTTAGTCTTTCACTCTTGAAACTTTCTTTGTATGATAATTTTCAATGAATAAAACTATATTATATGTGTTTCATAGAGAGAACCCATCAAATGTGTAATAAGTTATTAGATTTTCCATAAAAACTGTAATAAACATTAAGATCAATAATAATATTGTCTATTCAAATTATAATTTTTAAATATATTAAGTTTATTATTTATTAATCACAGTTAAGTTTATTTATAAATTGTCATTGGATTGAGATAACACATTTGAAGATAGAGCTTCTTAACATGTTGAGTGTGCATTCCAAGTCATCCTAATTTGAACACCACATTTACCAGTAATGAATTGTGCCAAAAAGTCGGCAATTTATCCACTAATCAGTAGACTAATCAAGCTTGTCCTTGCTCTTCTTCTTGTATGAACAGGCAATGAAACAGGTGCTTTCCGCCATGAAATAGTTAGAATGGAAAATGATATGTAAAAAATGGGAAGTTGCTATGAAGTTTAGTATGGGGTCCATCATTAATGAAGTCAATTCTATGAAGTCACGTTAAACACAATTTATGTTGAAGGAAAGAAATTTATTGCTCTGTGTCCAACTTGAAAATACAACATCCATTTCTTTTTAATTATTACATATACATTTATATATAAATTTTAATGTTTCATCCTTACAGTTAGGCCAAAAGATTTAATCCCACCCAAGATTTTCTTAAATAATAAATCTCACTCTTTAATTTTTAAAAAGTTAAATACCTATTAAATAAAACATTTTTCATCTAATTTTATTAATATTTTGTATGAAAAAAATATTCTCAATTAAAAAATTATAATAAAAATAATAGTAAAATATTAAAATAAAAATAAAAATTTTAGAATTTCAAAAAATATATAAAAAATTAAATAATAATAATAAAATTAACTAAAATTAAATAAGTCTAAGACAAATTAACCATATCAATTTAGATTAAGCCAAAATGACTAGATTGTTTATTTTTTTAAATAATAATATTTCTATACCAATTTTACCCTTCATAAGAAAACTAGCAAAGTCTACCCATCTCATGACACACAAACCTAGAAAGTTTAAAAAGTAACAAAATCTCTCCCCAAATCTTGACACATAACTCAACAAGTTTTTCAAAAAAAGAAAACTCCCCCCAGCAAATTCCCAAATCCCTATGCACACAGAGGTTTATCGTGCATCGCACAACCAGCTTCCTTGTGGCATTTCTGATATTTTTTGGTGATTTTTGGCACCAACATGTCCATGATTTTAACAAAATCAATCGATTCTAATAGATTTAAGTGATCTGAAATTAGGGCAGCAATCTAAATTTGGTGAAGAAAATCGTCTTAATTTTGGTACATTCTGGTGATGAAAGCTAATGATTTTCACACACCTAAGATTGTCGACAAAGGCTGAATAATAGCCTTATGGATTCTTACCGAATTGTGCAACTTTGAGCGGCATCATGTACAACTCACGAACTGGGGGGAATTTGATACTTTTTAAACTTCTTTGGTTTATATGCCACAACAAAAACCCCAGAAGTTTAAAAAAGAGTAGCAAACTTGGCCCAATTCGTGAGATGTTGCAAGACATCGCTCGAAGTCGCATGATTTGATCAGAATCCATAGGGCTATTATTTAGACCCTTGTCGATAGTCTCAAGCATGTAAAAATCTCTAGCTTTCATCATCAAAATTTGCCAAAATTGAGACAATTTTCTCTGCTAGATTCAGATCACTGCCTTAATTTCATATCACCTAAATTTGTTAGAATTGATTGATTTTGTTGAAATCATAAATGTTCTGGTGTTTGAAATCACCGAAAAATATCAACAACACTGTGAGGTAGTTGGATGTGCAATGCACGAATTGGATTGTGTGACACATGATAAGCTTCTGGGGATTTAGGAATTTGGGGGGGGGGTGGCCTTGCTTTTTTTAAAGGAGGGGGGGGAGACTTGCTCTTTTTTAAAACTTATGGGTCTGTGAAGATATTGCTACTTTTTAAATTTTTGGGATCCGTGTTTCATAAGATTGGGGTGGACTTTGTTAGTTTTCTTATGAAAGACAAAATTGGTATAAAAATATCATAATTTGAAAAAATAAACAATCTGATCATTTGGGCTTAATTTAATTTGAGATGGTTAATTTCCCTTAGACTTATTTAATTTTGATTAATAATTTTATTTTCCCTTCAAAGGGTAGCTCGCCCATTAAAATAGAGTCATTGCCAGGCGGGTCACGATAATAACTCAATGTTAAATTTCCCGGACGTTTGGAATTGGCATGGGCTTCAAGTCAATCGCGTATGTGGAAAACAAACCAGAAGACCAGTTACCACTACGCGGGGCTTTTATTTTTTGGCGTGGACAAGTGAGTAAAGACCACGCTCAAGAACCTTCCCAGAAGACTTAGGTCTTTAAAATTGTAGTCTTAATGGAGTTTTCATGGGTCCCCGTAATTAGAAAATGAAAGAAATAAATTTCTCCCAGTTATAAGTTACGAAGATCATTTAAACAAAAAGTACTCCAGGCGTAGTAACACCAGTAATCATGAACTCCGATTTCTCCGACCAGCCCCCACCTCCGCCTACGAACAATAATCACATTATAATAGATCCCCTTATTTGCTTCCTTGCATTTTCTGTGTCTAGCACCGTAATTCTTTCTCTAATTTTCGGATACTTTTTTCTCCTTAAGCGGAAGAATAATAAAAATGTTGAGCTCGGAACGAGAACAACCCGGAATGGAGATGTGTTCAAAATATGGGATTATGATGGTAGAGTTGTGTTTGAGGACGTTATTAAAGCAACCGAGGATTTTGACATCAAGTATTGCATTGGGACCGGAGGTTATGGCAGCGTTTACAGAGCACGGTTACCGGGTGGCAAAGTAGTTGCTGTGAAGAAGCTTCACCGTTCAGAATCGGCTTTCTTCGAGAATTTCCAAAATGAGTCCCATTTACTATCCCAAATACGGCATCGAAACATTGTCAAGCTTTATGGTTTTTGTTTGCACAGACGATGCATGTTTTTGATTTATGAGTACATAGACAAAGGAAGTTTGTTCTATTTGTTGCGCAATGATGAGGAAGCAGTTAAATTAAGTTGGAGCAAGAGGGTAAACGTTATCAAGAGTGTAGCATATGCTTTATCTTACTTGCATCATGACTGCAGCCCGCCAATTGTTCATCGCGATATATCTAGCACCAACATTCTATTAAACTCAGAATCAAAGACCTTCCTTGCTGATTTTGGTTTGGCTCGAATTCTAAATTTTGACTCATCCAATAGAACCATAAGAGCAGGCACATTTGGTTACATTGCTCCGGGTAACTACAACTCTTAGAAACTTTTCTTTAAAGATTTCTTTGCTTCATCTAATGGTTAATTTTGATATTTTCTAGAACTTGCTTACACAATGGTCGTGACAGAGAGATGTGATGTTTATAGTTTTGGGGTTCTAGTCCTAGAAGTTTTAATGGGAGTCCATCCGGGAGATCTTCTTGCATCATTGTCATCTCCTTCTAGTCCAAATATAACGTTGGCTGCTGTTTTAGACCCACGTCTTGCACCTCCAATCAATGAAAAGGTTGTGCAGAATATTGTGCTTTGTTTTGCGATAGCATTTGCATGCTTGCATTCGAAGCCAGACTCTCGGCCAACAATGCAATATGTGTCTAAAGAATTCATCGCCGATAAGCCATTGGGGAAACCTTTCCAAGAAATAACTATATCAGACCTTAGAAACCTGGATATGTATTTTGGTTGATTAATGTACTTTTTTAAGCATATAAATGTAAGTAAAAAATGTATTGTATGTATTTTAACTGACGAATGCATCTGCAATTGTTCCTTGGATTCAAACTCAACATGAATTTTGGAAAACAGGGCAGAAGACCTTGAAGTGTTGAACCATTCAAGGTAGACAAATTCAAATATAATCCCAACTGATGTCCACCGAAACGTTGTGGAAAATATTGTGCTTGTTTTTGGCTTTGCAATAGCGTTGGTATTGCATGGTTGCCTCCAATGCAACTTGTCTCTAAAGAAGTTGTTGCTTGCAGAAAGCCTTTTGAAGAAACAACGTCGAAGCTTGTATTTGGTTGATGACTGCAATTTTTAAGTAAAAAAATGTATTGCCATTTTATGGGATTGTTAATTCATCTTTATTAATGGGATGGGATCGTTCTGCTCTATGGCTTTTAACTGCAATTTTTTCTTAATACTGTAATTATGTACTACTTTTAATATATTTTAATTAATTTTCATTATCTTATGGAGTGGGACATGTTGAAAATAGAAAGATATCGTAGAAATATATATATTCTCTGAAAGATAAGAGTCTACATTTATAGTTTTTTGGTTTCTGTTCTACTACTTGATTGATATATGTACTCCAAAAGACCCTGCCAGAAAATGTTATTTTTCTAGTTCTTGATAAGCAAATTATTTATCCTAATTAACAATGAAATTAAGATTAAGTTGCGCTAAAAGTCACTGCATTCAAAGACAAAGCACAACTCCAAGTTGGAAAGCTAAGGTAACCACCCATCAAATGCCCATGTCTTTAGCTTTGTGCTGCCTACAGTCTCAACAACATTTTCTTATTCCTTGACAGGCCCCCATACATGTATTTATCGCATTATCACGACCCTTAACCACTCCTAAAAAGTTTTCTACACATCAAAATATCACTTGTATTAACATAGATATATAATTAACATTTAAGATTTGATTATTTCTTCATCAAATAAACCAACGAGATTATAAATTTATCTTGATGCTATTATTTCTATCCATTATCACAATAAAATTTAAGAGGATCAAGGTTGAATAAAAGTAAAGTCTTACACCTGAGTTATGTAAGACTGATTTTATTTTATACTTTTCCTTCTTCTCGTGAACCACAGTTGGGCATTCCTTTCCAAGTGGTAACCGACTAATCAAACCTAGTTAGTTGGGAGGGTTTCGTGAAAATAAAAAATTGTTCGACTGTAAAGACCCAAGTGGTTGGATCTTCTAACCCAGCATATTTTGGGAAATCCAGCTTGGCTATCTTTGGCGTTACACTCCCATTTGTTTTCCCTTGTTGACTACTGCTCCCTCATTGTTAGGAGCACCACGATTGGCGGAAGAATCCTCTCCGGTTTGCTTCGCCTGGAGCATTTCAGTTATCTGCTCCAACTTCCCTTCCTGCCCTAAGCTCAAGTTTTCCTCTTGTTGCGTCATATTCTCACCATCTGATAGTCCAATTGGTGGAGGTGTTGGTTTTCAGCCACGTCTTTCTCCGATACCACAATGTTGGGATCATGAGAATGACCTGAACCACCACTCCAATATTTAGGAGGACGACCCCTTCGAGCAATGATGATGGTTAAGGGAGAGCTGATTCTTAGAAGCAAAGTTAAAGAAATTATATAGATTTTTTTAATGAATCAATTTGATGGCAACTTTGAATATAATTCAAAGGATTAAATAAGTAACAAAACTCTAAATCATAGCATTATAATGAAATATATAATTACCAGACATCTATATATCAAAATTGAGAAAGAGTGCGAAGAAATAATTTATATATTTTTTCAAATTTTTACATCTCAAACCGAGAAATTCGTGAATGTCAGTCCTAATGCTGCTAACGCATGTAAATAACGTCAAGCAGCATGTAGAACATTTCATTTATGAGCAGAATAGTCTTTGAAACATAAAACTATTTTCGCTACGCATCATGTAGAAAATTAATCAAAATACGTACAAAATAACTCAGAAACTCATTGATTAAGGCAACTTCGAATTCCCAGCTCGAAAGACAGCAAATTTGGACTTCTCAGAATAATCATATTGGATCCCATTTTCTTTGAAATACTGCTCAAGCAGTCTTTTTAACCTTCTCAGGATCCTTATTCTCGCACTCCACCTCATATTTAGTTCCAAATTCGTACTTAGTCTCATCAACCACTAATTTGAATTCTCTCCATTCATAAACTTCTCGCACATTCTCAAAACCTCCCAAACACACCATCCCGGTTGCACTCTCCACCCCAATTTCCTCTATAACTCTCTTCACAACCCTCGATTCCAAATCAAATAACTTCAATGGGTTCTGAACACAATCTCTTGCCATCAGCGGGTCTACTTCTTCCCCATCTTCTTCCACGCGACTCACTCCGTTAATCAAAGTTGGCTTTGATTTCAAAGCCAGAAAACAACGAGTGTCTTTATCAAGAAACTGGAGACGCAAAAAGGCATGTTCAGAGGAGAGTGAGGAAGTTGGGGTATCAAAGAAGAGGTTATGCTGGTGTAAAGTTTTGATGTAAAATGGAGAGAGAAGAGTTAGTACTTTGTGGTGGTCTGTGGCATGTTTTAAGCGTAGCTTCACTTCTACTTCCATACAAGATTGCATAAAATGGATAGTTAAAGCTCTTCTTTGGCTTTGATCTTTTTGTTTCCGATCTTGACCTCAATTTGCTCGCTTTCTCAGCATTTTATACTTGCACGAGTATGAGCAAAGCTTGGGGATTACGTCTGTTAAGTCCTATCTAACCCTTTGGACCCGATAATGCGAGTCTAATGAAAAGAGAGAATGAGAAAATGGAGCCAAAATTCAAAGTCTTGGCTTCAGTTCTCCGGAAAAGTCAGGAAGGCATTTTAGTGGTATTATTATTATTTTATTTCGGCTTTTTTTTATATAAAATTATTTATATTTAGATGTAAAATATAAGGCATTGCATAATAAATTAACGAAAATTTTAAAACAATGTAATGTTCCTTTTTAGATTATTAAAAACAAACTAACATTTAATTTATAAAAAATAAGCAATTAATTTTTATTAAATAATTAGATATAATTATCAAAATTCAGTATCCATTTTCATTAGGGCCTTAAAAGAGTTCCAACTTCAAATGAACCATTTAGCCAAGGAATCATTGATCCAAAGGTGCATTTATATAGAAAACTTGATATACACCCTTGCATGTTGCTTATATGGTCGTATAGTTTGTATATTTTGTTGTACAATCGTCCATGACATATACATGCCCATATACCCAATGTTTATTCAATCTCATGTTGCACATATTAGTTCGCAATTCAAGCTAACATATAGAGATTGTGGACAATTGTTGAACCACAATCATGTATGGTTGTGCATTAACCTTGCATGGTTGTACATAGGCAAGTTTATCAAAATTGGAATTGGATTTAGTCTTATCCAAATCCAATCCGATAAACACTTTGGATCCTTCTACTTGGCAACCATGTACAAGCATGTACTTGATCTTGCATGGTTGAAAAACAAGCCAAAATCTATATATGATTGTCAACCTTATCCATTTGGATCTCTCAAGCCAATTGCAACTTCATTCAAACATAACTTTCCCATTAAGACTAATAAATCATTTACCTTTGAAGCTTGATCAACTCCTATTATATTTGACCTATGAACTCTTTATTAGGTCAACTGTATGTGGATTTGGATTGAATCTAGACATAGACCATGAGTAACCTTTTGTAAGACATCATAATCATCTAATCAGTTGAGTGTCAGCGAACAACTCTAGTTTGTACAACTTAATGGTTAATGCAAAATTCAATCCTTTCGTTATATTATATCTCTTGACACTAAGACACAAATGTGTACCTCTCTTAGTTTTCCCTAGATTAGATAACATGGATTGGGCTTCAACCTAATCCTACTATGACTATAGATTTACGTGGTCATAAATGTCAATCAAGACTCTCATCAAAGATATTATTTTTATGCTCGAGAGTGACAAATCTTTTATTGATCCATCATAGTCTTTGTACAAATCTTGATATAATCAATTACCATATTTATAGTAACCTTACTTATGGTGGCATTAAATTGTACCAATCCTTTCACAAGATGACCTGGTGATCTCAAGTCAAAGAATCGCATATACTTGTTACGTCAAGAGAAAATCTTTACAGACACATGATCACCATTTTTATGGAATTCTCTTTGTTGGTATATCTAATGAACATATCTAAACAATTATGTACCTATGTATTGCATGTAATATCTCGAGGTTAGAATGGTCTTTTAGGCCTTTAATCGAGGTTAAAAGAGAGATTTTTAAATTAGAAAATAACATCAGTGAGTTAAGAGGGTAGAACAGTCTTTTTGGAGGCTTTATGTGTAGTTTGTGGAAGGCGCACAATTGTGCATCTTTGGACACAAGCTCATGCGTCCCTTTCCCTTCACACATGTCTATGCATCTTGTTGCATGCCTATGCATGCCTGCTGATATATAAAGAAGAGTTTTTTCCTTTGCTCATTTCGGCCATTTTTCCTACATATTTTCTCTTCTTTTCTCTTTAGTTAACCTTAACCAAATTGAGGAAGAGATCAACTAGCTTTTCATAGCCAATCCAGCCAAGATTCAATCAAAGATAAAGAAAAAAAAAACCAGTAGCAATTCCAAGTAATGGTGTATAATTAACCATAATACTTCGGTTGGAGCTTTTCTAGTTAACTACATCATCATTCAAATGGAATATAAACCCCAATTGGGATTTAAAATTAATATAATCATTCTAGAAACTAGTGTCACTATATTTTACTTTATTCTTTTTAATTTAATTTATTATTTATTTATTTATTTTTCATTATCTCCTTTTCCTTTTCTAGTTTATGCATCTATGTATGATACACCTTATGAATGCAAGCTAATCTCCCTAACAAAACTACTCCAAACAATTTTTAGCAACTCAAGGATATTTTATTGATCACTACTATATTTTAAACTCTGAAAAACCTTGAGCATAATGCGTTTTCTAGCTTAAATCTGAGTTAACCATTTTACCCCTTTAAATTCAGTAGAGGACTCAAATCTTAGCCTTTTACCTCTTGATTTAATTACCCAGTGAAGGACTTAACTTTCTAAACTCAACATTTCTTTCTTATTATAGTAATGGTTTCCCTTTCTTAGACATCATGGCAGAAATTTGACGAAAAAAAAATCGAGCTTTATTTTTCCTTTCTTTTAAAGGCCCCAAAAACTAACTTCACCATTTTACTCTTCCTTTCCCTTTTATTGCTCTAATTAGCATGAGGTCAAAAGTCAATTCTATCCTAGGTAAGGTTAATACTAATTAAGCTATCAAGGGGCCCAGTGGTTTATGTCTTAGACTCTAATAAACCCTTATGTACAGAGGCTCGAGTTTCATAAGCCTACTCAAGAATATGTCAAGTCATGTTGTAAAGATTTTAACAAAATGATGTTTTAGGAAGCTTTCCATGGTAGGGACTACTTGAAGAAATAATCAATGAAATTTCAACATCATAGGTTAATGGGTATATAAAACTTGATACTTTATGCATAGAGACTTAATGCAACATTTTAGGGTTAGAATTGTCTTTTTAAGTTAGAATTTGGGGTTAAGAATGAGATTTTATAATAGAAATAGATTTAAAAGAGTTCAAGGGTAAATTAGTCGGTTTTTTGTAATTCGTATGGCATGCACATGAATTCCATTAAGAGACCCTTTTATGCAAATCATAAAATAATGGAATTTTTCATTTTTCTACCATGCACAACTATACGCCTAAGATGCACGACCGTGCATGTTTATTAAATCGTAGCTGCCATATTTTAATTCATGTTTATCTCTTTCTTATCAGTATTTTCACCCAAATTTCCTTCTAATTTCTTAGAATCCTAACCTTAGAAAAGAAAACCAACATCCAAAGATTTCTAAACCAAGCTAGAGAGTGAGATTTGTTTGAAAAGAAAAGCTGAAACAACATGGCAAGAGTTAAGTGCTTCTTGGTCTCTTTCTTTTGCTTTCCTTATATGTGTTGTTGTTTGTTTGAGCCATGATGATGATTTCAATATGCTTTATGGTTCTATGGCAAGATTGAAAGAGGAAAACGATGAAAAGGAAGCATGATAATGAAGATGTTGCTTAGAAACATGTTTTGTATGTAAATTTGCATATATGTGCTTTAAAGAGTTTTGGATGCTTACTTTGAGAACTTTGGTAATTATTGATGTGATTATTATGTGTATATGAAGTGTTTTAAGTGAAGAATGTGGTTAATATAAAGTGATTTGTGTTTGGTTTGAGATTAGATTTGATCTTGCATGTTTTAGCCAAGTTTTATCGAAACAGAATAGGATACATGACCATGCACCTATAAAATACACACCCATACAGTCATGTTTTATAAGGTCACGATCATGTACGTGAAGCGTGCATGACTAGATCTGAGCAAAGTCACGACCATGCAAGTCAAGGTCATGACCGTGCATCTGTAAAAGGCTAGAAACTTTACAAAATTCATAAAAACTAGCATGGTTTTACACATGATCAAACACACGATTGTATGACCCATGCATGTCTGTGTGTCTAGGCATGCATGCATGTGTGTCAAGTTAAATCCATAGATATAGTTTCAAATAAAGCACAGAATATAAAAATTTCCACATAACATCTACTTAGCACCATTATAAGTCAAAATAAGAAGAGATTACATAACATGACTAAATCATAATATGACATGTCATATCAGTATTTTTAGGAAAGGTTATGAGAATTCAAATACATATTTTTTTTTTTAAAGAGAAAATATAATGCTCTGGACATCATTTTAGGGGTGAATATAAAGGGGCATTTATGAGTTGCATTTCCACTAGAGAGTGAGCCAATGTTAGTTACAATTAAATATGCACACTGGTGTGCATCAATTATAAATTTTTGGTTTTTGATTGAGTGTTAGGAAATTAAAGCTCACATTGCTAATATGTCAAATCTTTGTATTCATCAGCCTAATCAATGCAATATATTTTCAGTTATAGTGTTTTCAGATATGCTTTCATTTCTAAGATCTTTGGATCAATGCGGTACTTTTATATATATGTTTTCAAAAAGTTAGGGCGAAGGGCAAAAAGTATGTTTCTAGCATAATTCATATCATAACATTCTTTCTATGATATGAAACAAAAACTCAGATCATATAGCAAGTTAGATATCATACATAGTTTCATATATAAATTGATAACAAAAGTTTAGTTAATTATAAAAATTTCACATAATGGAATCGTCGTTTGTGACATCAAGAGTTAGGGACACATTTACTGAGTGATTTATCATTCACCCTTTTAAGTTTTTCATTCATGCAGCTCAGTCATATAAATGCTAATGAGGAATGAGTTGGCTATGGCTACAAGGGATAGACACAGTATTAATCAGAAAGCATGTCAGTGGCTGTAGCATCCCAGGATTAGAAAGACCTTTTAGGCTAGAATTTGAGGTTAGATGTGAGAACTAGTAATAAATTTGGAGTTAGAAGAGTTTACGAGTGAAATAATAAGTTTTCAAAGCTAGTGTGGCTTGCGCATGATTCTCCTTAAGAGGTTTTTTTCATGCCAAGCGCGGGAAATAAAGTTTCTTCATTTTCCCTTGTGCACGACCATGCATCTTAGGGTGCACTCCCATGCTTGCTTGTAGGAAGAGAGAAATGATGGCTTTTAAACTTTTCTCACCCGTCCTTATCCATTTTCACCCAAGTTTTCATCTTATTTTCAGAGAATCCCAATCCTAGGGGTGATATTCAGCAGCCAGCAACTCTCAATCCAGCAAGAGAGGAAAGGATTTAGATAGAAAGAGAATCAAGGCAGCCACGACAAGAGGTAAGTATTTTCTTGCCTTTTCCTTGAGTTTCCCAGCATGAGTTTGATGTTTGATGATATGTGTTATGTTTCCAACATGCTTTGTGATTTGTATGATTTGATTACATGTTGATATGATGAAAAGAAAAAGCTTATGATGGTGATTTCCACCGATGAACATGCTAGTGTGTGTATATATGTGGATATATATTTGGATGGTTGCTTTGATGCTTAATCTTGAAGTTGTGAGTTATGGATGAAATTGAAGTGTGTTTGTGTGTTGCTTAATGTGTTAGAAATGCATGGAATTATTTAATTACAAATTTTCTAAGTTTTGGATGTGATTTTGTAAGTTTCAGGCATGGTATATCGAAACAGAGTAGGACGCATGTCCGTGCACCTGTAAACGCGTGCCCGTATGCCCTTGCACTTGTAGGGTCATGCTTGTGTGTATGATTTATGCATGAATGGAATTTGAAAAGGACACGATCGTGTGCTTGAAGGTCACGATCGTGCACCTGTATTTTATGAGAAATAGAGTAGATTTTTCAGAGCCTAGCATGACCAGGCTGCATGGTTGGCACACTATCCATGCACCAGCATGCACGATTGTGTGTCCCACCATGCACGCCCGTGCTTAAGTAGAAATTGAGAAAAATGAATTAAATTGAAATACTAAGCATAGGAAACCTTTCTAATGGCCATATAACCTTGTAAGTAGATAAAATAAAAGGAAATAATGCATCATCAGCATATCATAGCGTGACATGCCATAATAGATTAAAAAAAAGGGATCAAGTGGTCCACGTGCATTAATTTCAATGTTCAAAACCCGATATCCAGGTCAATTAATAGGGTGAACTTGATGGGCCATATGTGAAATTTCAGTTTTCTGACTGCGATCAGATTAGTTTATTTTTTAGCTTATTGGTTCAAGGACTAGTATGTTATATATTTCAGTTTACTGGTATTTCACCAGTCTGTTTTAGCCCATATGGCCAAGATGTCAAATTCTTATGTTTATCAGCTTGTTCAACACAACATGTATCTTCGGATACACATATGTATGTATAGATAGTCCAGATAGACCAACATTTGTTCTCAGAAGAGTGGCCTTTGGCTTACGACATGTTTTAGCATGATTTCATACCATGAAATGCATATCATGGCATGTTATACAGATTCAATGATAATAAGCAGTAAGGGAAAACATAATTAGTTAAGCTAACCTCTGGTAAGTATTGGCTTGATTGCTTGTTTGGGTTGAGAAAAGTAGGAAATGTTTACTGGGTGATTTTATCACTCACTCTTTTCCTTTTCCCTTTTTCTTACAGATGAGTCGACTGATACTGGTAAGGCTCGAGTGGACCATGGTTGATGGGAGAAAGCTCTAGCTTGTTTCAAATGGCCTAATGGGATTGTTTTGTGTAAATACATGTATTTTGATACAATACACACACACACACACATATGTGTATATATATATATATATATATATATACAAGTTTCTTTTCAGCCCACCATTGTGTGAAAAAAAAAAATGTTCTTAGCTTCCCAACGCACTTGTTTTAAAGTTAGTAGCAGTTTTTTCGTAGGATTTTAACTGTGTATATCAATCTTTCAATATAATAATATTATTAATTACATAAATAAGTATAGTAATCAGGTAACATTGGTATATATAACAGTGGGTCCTATATTGTTGGTATCAAAGCCAATCTCTGAACCATTTTTTTAAATTTATAATTTCACATGCATTGTTTGCATAACTTTGAGAGTGTAGAGCCTGTGTTTACTCCCTAGCAGTCAGAGTCTAGACCTTCCTCACAGTATGAGTTAGGTATTGCTTTTCTTTGTGTAGTATTATGTGTTTTTAACCCCTATTTGCTTGTGATGCTATAGATAGAGGAAAGTATATCCTTAGATATATAGATGAAGAAGGAAGTAGTTCCCCTGTCTGACTTATGAGTGTGAGTGATAGACAATGATCTCAAGGCTCCTCCCATGTGTCTATTCAGCTAAAAGACTTAAGAGAAATGATGAGAGATGTGTTAAGAGAAGGTCTTCATCAAGCTAGGGTGAGTCATGCTCAAGAGCCAGCTAAAGTGGAACCGTCCAGATATAAAGCCTATCAGATGCCAAGAAGAAGACATCCAGAGCCAGCTAGAGATAAATTCTAGTTTCCAACAGCTTACAAAGATCTAAGTCAGGGTATGAGTATAAAGACAGTAGGCATCAGTACTTTAGAAAGGTTGCATCCCATTTATAATTTGTCAGGGTCATTCCAACCCTCCAAATATAATGGGTCGAGAGATTTAGTAGTGATAGATGAATGGATAGAGTATATTGAGAGTGTGATGGTACTCATCACTTTATCAGAAAGAGAGAAAGTCAGATATGCCACTTTTCTACTTAGAGGTGACGCCAAAGTTTAGTGGAATCTAGCCAATGCCTCAAT
>JAJEJH010000635.1:146449-164765 GCA_026122585.1 Anacardium occidentale | reverse complement strand
GAATCTCGCAATCATAATCTTTTACTAGCTCTAACCATCTCCTTTGTCTCATGTTTAATTTTTTCTGGGTGAAGAAATACTTAAGACTCTGATGATCTGAAAATATGCAGCACCTGACACCATACAGATAATGTCTCCAAATCTTCAAAGTGAACACTACTACAGTCAATTCTAAATCATGCATAGGGTATCTCAACTCATAATCCTTTAATTGCCTAGAGGCATAGGCAATTACCCTACCTTGCTGCATCAAAACTACTCCAATCCCCTGATGGGAAGCATCTGAATAAATCTCATAGTCGACACCCTCCTGAGGCAGTGCCAACACTGGAGCACTGGTCAATCTCTGTTTTAACTCCTGAAATCTCTCATTGCATACATCGGTCCACACAAAAGGAACCTCTCTCCGAGTCAAAGCTGTCAATGGCCTCGCTATGCTGGAAAAACCCTCGATGAATCTCCGGTAATATCCAGCCAAACTAAGAAAACTCCTAACCTCCTTAGGTGTCCTTGGCCTCGACCAACTCAAGATGACCTCTATCTTACTCGGATCCATTGAAATGCCGGCTGCTGAGACTATATGCCCGAGAAAAGCTACACTGCTCAACCAGAACTCGCATTTGCTGAACTTGGCATAAAGCTGACGATCTCTCAATCTCTGAAGAACAAACCTCAAGTGTTTCTCATGCTCCTCTACACTCCTCGAGTAGACCAAGATGTCATCGATAAATACAACAACAAATCTATCTAGACAGTCTTGGAAGACTCGGTTCATCAAATCCATAAACACTACAGGAGCATTCGTCAACCCAAAAGGCATCACTACAAACTCGTAGTGACCATACCTCATCCTGAAAGCCGTCTTGGGTACATCTCTCTCTACTACTCTCACTTGATGATATCCAGACCTCAAATCTATTTTAGAGAACACTGCAGCTTCACTCAACTAATCGAATAAGTCATCAATCCTAGGCAACAGATACTTGTTCTTCACTGTTACCTTGTTCAGCTCTCTGTAATCTATACACATCCTCAGGCTTCCGTCTTTCTTCTTGACGAACAAGATGGGAGCACCCCATGGCGAGCAACTCAGCCTAATGAAACGCTTATCAATCAACTCCTAAAGCTGCTTCTTCAACTCTTGCAACTTTGCTGGAGCCATCCGATACGGAGCATTGGAAATAGGAGCCGTACCAGGAAGTAACTCAATACAAAACTCCAGCTCTCTCTCAAGAGGTAACCTTGGCAAATCATCTGGGAACACCTCAGGGAACTCTCTCACTACAGGCACATCCTCGATACTTGGCCCAACTACATCTCTACAGACCACATTAGCCAAGTACCCTACACAACCTTTACTCAAAAGTCTCCTTGCCTATAAACAAGAAATAAGCAGGGTCTTTACTCTCCCCTCTCCAAACACGAACTGATCAGGGCCTAACTGTAGTCTAACCTTTTTCCTTCTACAGTCTATCTTTGCCCCATAATCACTCAGAAAATCCATGTCTAAGATCATGTCAAAATCAGCCAACTCCAACATGATCAAATCTATCCTCAATTTCCTGCCCATAATCTCGATCTCCTGATATGACAGTACCTGGTCACTCAAAACCATACCGTTATCTGGCATCTCTATAAAAATACTCCTATCTACCATACTAGGGATTAACCCTAAACTCTCTACTACCTCTCTAGATATGAAGCTATGTGTGGCACCACAATCAATCAACATATAAATAGGAGTATTAAGGAAGAGCAACTGAACGGTAACTGTATACGGTGCGGCCTCTGTTTGATCTCGTCTGGCTATAAAGACTCTGGCTCTACCTCCACCGAAAGGACCAACACCTCCTCCAGGCATACTGGGACCACTTCTGCTTGCTCCAACACCTCTGCCTACTGGACTAGGAAAACCTCTAACTGGTGGACCACCACCAATCACTGGGCACTCTGACACCCGATGACCAGGCTGTCTACATCTGAAGCATACACCTGCCCTGCTAAGCACTCTCTTGAATGCCTCCTACCACAAGTCCTACACTGTGGTAGCTTTGTCCTCTGCTTTCTGCCTTTACCAGATTTCTTGGACTGCATGGGTCTTTTTCCTCTATCACCAGCTCTGTCAAGACCTCTATCTGGAGCTCTCTCTGCAGGTCTACTGAATGCACCCATCCTCTGAAGGTAAACCTCTTATCTCAAAGCTCTCCCCAAGGCGTCACTGAATCTCTAAGGAGGAGACGATCCTGTCATGACGTCTCTGGCAATAGTTGGGTGAAAACCATGCATAAATTTATGTACCCTGGTGATCTCTGAAGCTGCCATGTCTGGCACAAACCTCACCAGCTGATTGAACCTAGTGGCGTAATCTTTAACTGAATTAGTACCCTGAGTCAACTCAATAAATTCCTGAGCCCTGACATGCATCATATCGATACTGCAGTACTCTTTATCGAACAGTCTTCTGAAATCATCCCAAGTCAGATTGCACACATCAACTGATGTCTTAACGAGGTTCCACCATACCCTCGCATCACCTCTAAGCATATAAACAACATATCTTACTTTCTCTCTATCTGTCATGGTGAATAACTCCATAGCACTCTCTACTGATTCAATCCAGTCTTCTACCACTGCAGGATCTCTAGAACCAGTAAATCTAGGTGGCTGATAGGCCCTTGGCAGACTGTAAATCGGATGCAGTCTCTCTGAACCACTAGTACCAGCTGTACCTACCCCAGAACTCTGACCTCTCTGATACTCATACTCTGGTGCCTGAAAATCCTCTGGTCTCTACTCATAATACTCTTTACCTCACCCCTAACGGGATCTGCCTCTGACAGGCTCTTGAGTCTCAACCTTTTCTGTAGGTTGTCGTTCCTCTCTCATAACTTCTCTGACAATGTCTCTGACATCCTCTAGTCTAAAAGATACTTGGGAGTGCTGGGACTGCCTAAGGTCACTAGTGCTCATAGGTCTAATTGAGGCACTACTCTATTCACTCATATCTCTAGGTAACTGGGATCTCCTATCTAGAAAATCACAACATAGAGGATCAACATAAAACATAAATTGAAACTTATATTTAAATACTAACGCTGAGAGGAAGAGAGCTACGACTGCTAGGATATGCTGGCTCTCGGCTCATGCAAATTATAAAAATAATGCATGTGAAAACTCATTTTCTAAAAATTCTTTTCAAAATCTGCTAAATGGCTCAAAGCCATGCTCTGATACCAAACACTGTAGTGACCCCCGCCCCAGGTCACTGTACGCTGTGGAAATCCCTACAGTAAAACCTGTTGCTGCTGCTGCTGAAATAAAAATTTCTTATAAAAAGAAACTGTAAACATAATTTACTGTAATAGTAAATTAAATGCAAGCGTAAAAACCCAGACTACTCATGTATAAACATATACTGGTCATACAGTGTACTAGAGTATAATACACACATATATACATGAGAAAATAAAAGCATGCGAGCCAACATGCTATCTACTGCCGCCAAGCCATATCCCTAAAATCTCGCAACTGTCTCGCTCCAGCTCAGCCGCTCTCAACTCACTGACCTACAAAAGGAAACAGGGAAGAAGGGGTGAGTGACAAAGTCACTCAGCAAGCATTTCCAACCTCAAACACTCGCAGGTCAAAACAACTAACTACGTGACTCGTCACGTAGGAGGTTCTACTATCCTACTGTTTTATTCTGATTCTCTTGATATACCAAAGTATATCCATTTTCTGAATTATTCTAGCTCATTATGTTCTCTTTTTGTTCTGTTATTGTTCTGCTTCTCATGATCTACTGTACATGGCACGAAATGTATATGCTGATGTCATGTGTATGCCGAAAACTGTAAAACTTGCCCTCAGGCTTGTTTTTTCTAAAAAACTATCTTTTCTGAAAACTATTTCTAATAATAAAATTTGTGATCCGAAGATCCTGAATATATACTTATAGTATATGCTGAAAACCGTATCAAAAAGTACTCTATCTGAAAATTTGCTATGCTGGCCAAATGGATGAATACAGGGATTCGGCACCCTGGCCGTCTGAGTTCAAGGTCCTACTGAATCTACTGATGCACAACCAGCACTCTCTCTAACGAGCTTGGTCAGTGACCATCTCCTCTCTAGCAAACGTTGGTTTCCCTCTCTAGCGGGTGTGCGAACTCATAGGTGCCCCCTCGTATCCACCCCTATCTGATATATGAAAACTCATATATCTATATCTGAAAATCATTCTGTTGGATCCTTGGATCCAGTCTGAAAATATCTGATATGACATGTCGTGCTCAATGCTGATAATCATGCATAATATGCTGTTTTCTAATGTTATTTCTGAGTTCTGTGTGCTTAGGAATGGCTTAGAGTGGCTTAATTTCTTTTTTAATCTATTTTTCTGATTTTCTTAAGGTGCACGGCCGTGTGTTCTGGTGTGCACGGGCGTGTGTCAAGGGACACGAGACCGTGTACTTCTCGTTCGACTGGGTGTGCTAGCTTCTGGAATAATTTCTCAAATTTTGGCTGGACACACGAGCGTGTGGTACAACACACAAGCGTGTATAGCTAGGCGCACAGGCGTGTATTGCACTGCCGGGCATGTGGCTGCCTTCTCATGCTTCCCGTGTCTTGCATACACGGGCGTGTGGAATTGGGGGAAGACACATGGGCCTGTGTACTAGGGCACATGGGCGTGTGTCTGGATTTTCACACCTACACGGGCAATATGCAAGGCCGTGTCTCCATGCAGAATTGAGGCCACACGGGCGTGTGCTCAACCCAGATTCTATAGATTACGTCTGGAAATTCAGAAATTCCTACACCAAACACTTTTACACTCCAAATCATCAAACATAAACACTTCATACTACAACTAGCATGCCATTATTCATCATATGATCATCTCAAACACGCCAATCATCATAAATAAAGCATAGAACACATGTATATACACATATACAAATATTAAACATGGAAATAGCCACTCAATCATCCAATCATGCATCATATCAAGCTTAATCATGCTAATAATATCTCAAACAAGCACACAAGTTTCTCATAAGCTGGAAACAGCAAAGCATGTTCTGAACACAGCGAAAGAAGTAAGGAAAACACTTACCTCGTGCCACAGAAGCTCAGTCTCTCTCTCTGAAAGCTTCTGGATCTCTAATCTGGAGATGAGTTGCTGAGGGATCTCTCTCTAAAAGCCTAGGGTTCACTGGAGCTGAGGGAATAATAAGAAAATAAAAGAAATAAGCTAGGAATTGGAACTACGTGCAACTGAAAGAAATAAAACTATATATGGCTAAAAGGTGAGACACACGGTCGTGTGTCCTAGGCATACGGTCGTGTGTGAAGTGGAAAATTTCCATTTCCACCCACCTACGCGCATAAACTGAAACCAAGCCCCAAAAGGCTTCAGAACGACTCTTCTACCCCTGAACTCTCTCAAACTCTTTCCTAACAAAGAAATCTCTCTTTTAACCTAGGATTCAGAACCCTAAAAGACAGTTCTAACCTTGGGTCATTACAATGAGTTAAGTGTAGAAGTTCATCTATGGGCTACATTCTGTTATAGCCAAGGATGTTATGACAAGAGTAGATCCTCTCTAGAGATTCAATGATGCATTGGAGAGAGTGCTCAGATCAGAGGCAGGCCTACAAAGGATAAGTGTGATGACTAGATCAATTGAGAAGACTAAAGACAGAGGCAAGAGACTGATACCAGACAAGAAGCCATTCAGAGGGGCTCAGAGACAGTGAGTTATGACTTAGTTACCTTCGTGTGTCAGGGTAGGTGACATCCGAGTAAGTGCTTAACTAGTCAAATTATGTGTTTCAGGTGTCGTCAGTCAGGGCACAAGATCTTTGAGTGTTTAGCCAAAGTCGGGATTAGAGCAAGGCTGAGTAGAAGAGGTACTGGCCAGTTTAGAGGCAGAGCAGGCCCACCTAGATGTAGTGTTGGCATGGCGAGAGTTAGAGTAGAGGCTCTTCGACTTGGTGGTGGAGCACTTGGGGAAGGTATAGGTCCTTTAGGTAGAGGTGGAGGTAGAACCAAAGTATATGTTGTCCACTAGAAGTAAGCTGAGACCATCCCGCATGCAGTAACTGGTCAATTACTGCATGTGGGATGGTCATTTATTTTTTTTATGCTCCTTTATTTGTATTGGTAGATTATGGGGCTACATATAGCTTTATAGCTAAGAGTGTAGTGGAGAGATTAGGGTTAACCCCTAGTATGGCTAATAGGAGTATTTGTGTAGAGATACTAGATAGGGGATTTGTGATGAGCAATAGAGTCTTGGTAGGTTAGAAGATTGTGATTTTAGGTAGACAGTTGAGGATAAACCTAATCATATTGGAGTTGGTAGATTTTGATATGATCTTAGATACGGATTCTTTGGGGAAATATAATGCAAAAATAGATTGTGAAAGAAAAAAAGTCAGATTCCACATAAACCCTAATAAATTTATTTTTGGTGAGGACAAAGTTAACAACATGATGATCTCTCGCATTCATACGAGAAGATTGTTGAATAAAGGCTGTGTAGGAAACTTGGCCAATATTGTATATATGAGTACAAAAGGGTTAAGCATCGAGGAGGTGCCAATAATGAGGGACTTTTTAGATTTCTTTCCCAATAAGTTACCAAGATTACCTCCAGATAGGGAGTTGGAGTTTAGTGTTGAGCTTCTTTCTGATACGACTCTAATTTTTAAGGCTCTATATCGGATGGCTCTACTTGAACTCTAAGAGTTGAAGAAACAGTTGCAGGAGTTTATTGACAAGAGATTTATTAGATCGAGCTGTTCACCTTGGGGAGCTCCTATTTTATTTGTTAAGAAAAAAAATGGGTCAATGAGGATATGCATTGACTAAAAGGAGCTGAATAAAGTCACTGTGAAGAATAAGTACCCTCTACCAAGGATCGATGATCTTTTTGATCAATTGAGAGAAACAGTTGTGTTTTCCAAGATTGATTTGAGATATGGATACTATTAAGTTAGAGTGGTAAATAAGGACATCCCTAAAATTGCCTTTAGGGTCAGATATAGGTATTATGAGTTTGTGGTGATACCCTTTAGTTTGACAAATACCCCTATGATCTTCATGGATCTGATGAATCGGGTGTTTCATGATTACCTTAATCAGTTTCTGGTGGTGTTCATTGATGACTTTCTGGTCTACTCATGAAGCAAAGAAGAGGATGAAGAACATTTGAGATATGTGTTTCAAAGGCTGAGAGATTGACAACTCTTTGCCAAGTTCTCCAAATATGAATTTTTGTTAGATAGAGTAGCTTTTTTAGGTCATGTTGTATCAGTAGATGGCATCTTAATGAATCCTAACAAAGTTAAGGTTGTGTTGAGTTGGCGAGACCAAAGACGGTTAAAGAAGTACGAAGTTTCCTAGGTTTGGTAGGTTACTACAAGAGATTCATTGAGGAGTTCTCGAGTTTAGCGAGACCTCTGACTGTGTTGATAAGGAGAAATGTGTTTTTCATTTGGACAAAGCAGTATGAGGCTCACTTTCAGGAGTTAAAGTAGAGACTGACTAGCACTCCGGTGTTATCATTACCTCAAGAGGGAGTGGAGTTTGATATTTATACAGATGCTTCCCATCAGGGGATTGATGGTATGTTGATGTAGTCTAGTAGAGTAATTGCCTATGCCTCTAGACAATTGAGAGATCATGAGTTTAGATACTTTACCCATGATTTGGAGTTAGCTATAGTTATTCTCACCTTGAAGATTTGGAGACACTATCTTTATGGGGTTAAGTGCAGCATCTATTCATACCATAAAAGTCTAAAATATTTCTTAACTCAGAAAGAGCTCAATATGAGACAAAGAAGATGGCTGAAATTAGTGAAAGACTATAACTGTGAGATCAAGTATCACTTAGGTAAAGCTAATGTGGTAGTTGATGCATTGAACAGGAAAGTGGCTTTATCAAGCCTTTCTGTGCAGAGAAAGCTGTAGAATGAGATTGTCAGAGAGGAAATTGAGGTTATGACTACAAGTTTCTCTAGACTCTAGATTGTATCCTTTCTATTGTATGAGATTAGAGCCAGTCAAGAGATAGATGATTGGGCTTAAAGTATGATTCAAAAGATTTTAGAGAGATCGGTGCTAGATTTTGAAGTTAGAGATGAGATCTTGAGATTTAGAGACAGAATCTGTGTGCCGCAAAGTTCAGAATTGAGGTAGAAGATTCTATCAAAGGTTCATGGTACGGTGTACTTAACACACTTAATTAGCATAAAAATGTATCAAGATCTCAAAAACAGTTTCTGGTGGTCGGGATGAAGAAAGACATAGTAGACTTCATTTCTAGATGTCTAGTATGTCAGCAGGTTAAGGCAGAGCACCAAAGACCATCAGGGTGATTGCATCCTTTGAGTATTCCTGAGTGAAAATGGAAAGATATCTTCATGGATTTCATTTTTGGTCTTTTTAGAATTCAAAGAGGATATGACAGTATATGGGTGATAGTGGATTGATTGAGCAAGTCAACTTATTTCCTACCTATTTGGTAGGGCATGACTATTGTGTCAGATAGAGACTCCATATTCTTATATACTTTTTGAAAAGGTTTACAGAGATTATTGGGAACTAGTTTACAGTTTAGTTTAGCATATCATTCTCAAACTGATGGCTAAACTGAATGGGTGAATCAGATTCTAGAGGATATGTTAAAAGTCTGTTGCTTAGACTTTCAGACCAGTTGGGTAGAGTTGCTTCCTTTAATGTAGTTTACCTACAATAATAGTTATCAAACAACCATTCAGATGACTTAATTTGAAGCTTTATATGGTCGGAGGTGTAAATCTCCACTTCATTGGGATGAGATTGGAGAGAGAGACTCTTTGGAGACTATAGTAGGTCCACAGACAACTAAGAAAATGATTAAGCAGATTAAGATCATCAAGTGGAGAATAAAACATGCATAGGATCGATAGAAGAGTTATGTTGATTTGAGACATAAGAAAATTGAGTTTCAAGTGGAAGATAAAGTTTTCCTGAGAGTTACTCCTTACAGGCAAGTTCTCAGATTTGACAAAAAGGGAAAACTAGCCTCAAGATTTATTGGCCCATATGAGATACTAAAGAGAGTGGGAAAAGTTACCTACAGACTTGTATTACCAATCAGCATGCAAATAATTCACAATGTATTTCATGTTTCTCAGTTGAGAAAATACATTGGGGATCAATCGCATGTGCAGTTTCTAAATTTGGATCTTACAGATAACCTTAGTTATCAAGAAAAACTAGTTCAGATTCTAGATTATAAGGTCAAAATCCTCAAAAATAAAGAAATCTTCTTGGTAAAAGTGTTGTGACGAAGCTAAACAGTGGAAGAAGCCACTTGTGAGGTGAAGTATGAGATTAGGGATAAGTTTCCAGAGTTATTTAGGTAATTTCGAGGACAATTTTTATAAGGAGGGAGAAATGTAGCATCCCAAGATTAGAAATACCTTTTAGGCTAGAATTTAGGGTAAGATATGAGAACCAGTAATAGATTTAGAGTTAGAAAAGTTTAGGGGTGAGATAATAAGTTTCCGAAACTAGTGTGGCCTTCGCATGATTCTCCTTAGGAGGTTTCTTTCATGCGAAACATGAAAAATGAAGTTTCTTCATTTTCCCTTGTACACGACTATGCATCCTAGGGTGCACTCCAGTGCTTGCTTGTAGGAAGAGAGCAATAATGGCTTTTAAACTTTCCTTATGCGTCATTTTCCATTTTCACCTAAGTTTCCATCTAATTTTCAGAGAATCCTAATCCTAAGGGTGATATTCAGCAGCTAGTAGCTCTCAATCTAGCAAGAGACGAAATGATTTAGATAGAAAGAGAACCAAGGTAGCCATGGCAAGAGGTAAGTATTTCCTTGCCTCTTCCTTGAGTTTGCCAACATGAGTTTGATGTTTGATAATGTGTGTTGTGTTTCCAGTATGCTTTGTGATTTGTATGGTTTGATTACATGTTGATATGATGAAAGAAAATGCTTCTAATGGTGATTTCCATCGATGAACATGCTTAGTGTGTGTATGTATGTGGATATGTATTTGGATGGTTGCTTTGATGCTTAATCCTGAAGTTTTGAGTTATGGATGAAATTGAAGTGTGTTTGTGTGTTGCTTGATGTGTTAGAAATGTATGGAATTGTTTAATTACAGATTAGCTGAGTTTGGACGGGATTTTGCAAGTTTTAGGCATGGTATGCCGAAACAGAGTAGGATGCACGCCCGTGTGCATGATTTGTGCATAGTTGGAATTTGAGAAGGACACGACCGTGTGCCTAAGGGTTATGACCTTGCACCTGTATATTATAAGAAATAGAGCAGATTTTCTAGAGCCTAGCACGACCAGGCTGCATTTTAAGTAGAAATTGAGAAAAATGAATTAAATTGAAATACTAAGCATGGGAAACCTTTATAATGGCCATATAACCTTGTAAGAAGATAAAATAAGAGGAAATAATGTATCATCATTATATCATTGCATCACATGTCATAGTTGATTCAGAAAAATGGATCAAGGGGTCCACGTGCATTAGTTTCAGTGTTCAAAACCCAATATCTAGGTCAGTTAATAGGATAAACTCGAAGGGGCATCTGTGGGATTTCAGCTTTTTGACTGTGATCAGATTGGTTTATTTTTCAGCTTACTGGTCTAAGGACTGATATGTTATATATTTCAGCTTATTGGTATTTCACCAGTTTGTTTCAGCCTACATGGTCAAGATGTCGAATCCTTATGTTTATCAGCCTGATCAACACAACAGACATATTCAGATACACAGATGTATGTATAGATAGTCAAAATTGACTAGCATTTGTTCTTAAAAGAATGGCCTTTGGCCTACCACATGTTTTAGCATGATTTCATACCATGAAATGCATACCATGGCATGTTATACAGATTCAGTGATAATAAGCAGTAAGGGAAAACATAATCAGTTAAGCTAACCTCTGGTAATTGGCTTGATTGCTTGTTTAGGTTGAGGGAAGTAGGAAATACTTACTGGATGTTTTTATCACTTACTTTTTTCTTTTTTCCTTTTCCCTTTTTCTTACAGGTGAGTCGACTGATGCTGGTGAGGCTCGATTGAACCATGGTTAATGGGAAAAAGCTCCAACTTGTTTCAGATGGCCTGGTGGGATTTTTTGTGTAAATACATGTATTTTGATACAGTACACATGCACACACAGACATACAAGTTTTTTTTCAGCCCACCATTGTGTGAAAAAAAAAATGTTCTCAACTTCCGCACGTAGTTGTTTTAAAGTTAGCTGCAGCTTTTTCATAGGATTCCTTCTGTGTATATCAATCTTTCAATATAATAATATTATTAATTGCATAAATGAGCACAACAATCAGTAGTAGTGGTATATACGGTAACGGGTCCTATAGTGGTTCACATGCTTGTATAGCTTTCATGCATTTCAATTTTGTTGTATAGACATGCACGTAGTCTCTTTTATGGGAACTTCTTTTGAAATTAAATATAAGATGATTTTCGGTACATACATTTATATACATATATGGAAAATTTCTAATTTTAGATATGTGTGAATGTACAAAGTCCTACCTAAGTTTTCCTTAAATGAGAAAGTCCTACCCATAAAGTTTTAAAAAGTTAAGTATCCACCCTTTTCCATGAAGAGACCAAAATACCCCCCATAAAAATAAATAATATTAATATTAAAATAAATTTTAATATAAAATAATAATAAAAATTTAAAAATAAAATAAAAAATTTAAAAAGTAACCACTGTTAACATAACCAGATGACTGAAAATGACTATCTAGATCCATTGAGGGTTGGATTTGACCATCTCGATAACAAAGGTGACCATGGTAAAAGGTAAAAAATGGTCAGCATGCATGATACTAGTCGTTTTTTAGTATTTTAGACGGCAGAGGTGGCCAGATCTGGCCGATTCTATCAGATATTTGGTCGCCTCTACCATTTAAGCAACTAGATTCGGGCCCCAATGAAATCAAGTGGTCATTTCTGGCCATCTGGTAATGTTAACGACAACTACCGCCGCTAACAATATTGTTGACAATGATGGCTGTTTTTTAAATTTTTGATTTATTTTTTAAATTTGTATTAATTTATTAATTTTTATTATTATTATAATATTATTTTATATTTTAATTATTTTTATGAAATTTATTTTTTAATTTTTATTCAAAAAACAAAAATTACCCCTCTAATTTATGGTATTTATGAATATATACAAAAATAGTAATATAAATAGTAGCGGGTTTTACATTGTTGGTATCAGAGTAAATCTGAATCGTTGTTTTGAAATTTTGTTTTCAAAAGTGCATTGTTTATAAAGTTGCATGAGTAAGGAGCCAGTGTACCCTAGTAGCCGGAGCTTGTGCTTCCTTTCAACATGAGTACAACATTGCTTCTTCCAGTTAGTTTATGAGGTTATGATCCCCCTCTTATGTTTGATTTTACAAATAGAAGATCTCATGTCCCTAGGTTCATTGAGGAGGAGAGTAGTGTCTTTACTAGACCGAGAGTGTGAGTGATAGAAAAAAATCCTAAGACTTCTAAGTGTCTTTTCAATTAGAGGATCTGAGAGAAATGATAAGGGAAGTGATAAGATAGGGCCTTCAGCAGGTAGGGAAAGGTGGAATTTGAGATTATATTAAAGATGAACAAATAAGAAGTGAGACCTATGCAATGGGAGGATATCTAGAGCTGGTCCAAGGCGAGTATCAGTTTTCAAAGTTTGATAGATATTTAGATCAAGGTTTAGGTACAAAGCCGATTGGTACTAGTGAATCAAGATAGTTGCATCCTATCTACAGTTTATTATAACCTCATCAACCTTTAAGGTTTAATGGGTCAAAAGACTTGATTGTAGTTTAATAGTGGATAGAGTCTATGGAGAATGTTATAGGTTTATTCATCACGACAGATAGAAAGAAGATTCGATATGTAATTTATATGTTTCGAAGTGATGCGAGGGTTTGGTAGAACCTCGTGAAAGCTTCTATTAATGAAGATCAGTTGACTTGGGCTGAGTTTTGATAATTGTTTGACAAGGAATACAAAAGTGTAGACATAGTGTATACAAAAGCATAAAAGTTTATTGAGTTAACCCAAAGGTTGAGTATAGTTAGCGAGTACATGACTTGGTTTAACATTTTAGTAAGATTTGCTCTAAGTTTGGCTAAAACAAAGGCAAACAGAGTATAGAAATTTATACATGGACTTTATCTCGCCATAGCAAAGGATGTGTTAACTAGAGTCACTCCTTCCTAAAGGTTCAATAATGCATTAAGGAAAGTGCTAAGATCATAAACATATTTGCAATGTATGAGGGTTTCTACCAAATCGGTTGAAAGAGGCAAAGACAAAGGCAAGAGACCACTTTAATCAAAGAACTCATTCAATTGCCTGTATGTGTGAAGTGTGGCAAACGACATTCAAAAGAGTGTTTGATGGGGCAGATATGTGTTTTAGGTGTCGTCAACTAAGACACAAGATCTTTAAGTGTCCTTTTAAAACAAATGCAGGTGTACGACCCAAAAGAGGTGGTGTTAGTCCTTTCAAAGGTAGAGCAAGTCCCTCTAGGAATGAAGTAGGGGCAGTAAAAGCTAGAGTAGATCTTCATAGGGCTAGCACTAGTGTACCTAAGGGAGGTACAGATACTTTAAGTGGTGGTAGAGCTAGGGTGTATGTAGTACGCCAAGAGTAGGCTGAGGCTATCCCATATGCTAAAACTGGTTAGTTGCTCTTTCTTGGTACTTCTTTATTTGTACTTGTTGGCTGCGGTGTCACACATAACTTTATAGCCAGAAGTGTATTAAAGAGATTAGGGTTAACCATTAGTGTGGTCAATAGGTGTATATATGTTAAGATGCTAGATGGTGCCATTGTGACTGCTTTTTGTCACACCAAGCGAAATAGGAGTTACCACTTTTGTTTAGTCATTCCATTATAAACAAGAAAAGCACATGAACAGGTTTTTGACTTACTATAAAGTTTGTTTGAATTTATCACCCAATGATTGCCTTTGAAAAAATACATATCATTGAAGATGGATAATTACTTAGATTCCTCATAGAAGACCTAAACCATTTTCACCTACCCAATGAGAGGGTTCAAATGATTAGGTGTGATAGTGGAAAGGTGTTAGATACTCACTTCACCAAGTCCAAAAGCTAGGCTCCACTAAGGTACTTCATTCAAAAATGTTTTCTAAAAACAAATATACCACTCAATTAATATAAAAACATGATAAAAAAAAAATAAAAAATTTCGCCTACACCCTTATACAATATCTAATCCTAAAGGAATCAAAAAATAAACTTGCAAAACAAATAGTGTATACCATTAATAAAATTAATTAAATAAATAAATTAACTAAACGAATACAAGAGTAGAAGCATAAACTCTAGCTTCTACTAGCAAAAAGTCTGACCCAAGTGCTTCTACAAACTATTTAATCCTTTCGCTTTTAGCTACAACATGTTTCGTGCATAATTACAAAAAACACAGAAAATATTCAAACATAGAAAACATGCAAATACTATTTTATATACAGATTACATGAACTTCGATCTTTAACAACAAAAATCATACCATCAACTCTCTCATACATTATATGCATCAACAGATCGTACATAATATCAATAGTCACAAAAATATGCATGTGATGATTCTGGCCTATGCATTACAAAATTTATAAACCCCCTAATACATGACATATATTGGAGTATCATGATGAACCTAGTAGATTAATCTAATATAAGAAACTCAATCAAAATAGACAAAACATGTAACATACAACAAAAAACATAGAGTTTATCCGCGTCCAAATTTTACCCATGGAAGTTCTAGGGTAGTAGGCAAATATAACAATTTGGAGGGCAAAAGTTTCCACTTGGGAACGTTTGTGAACTACTCCAAGCCTTCTACAGTTAATATTAGGTGAACAGATTAACAAACAAACCAAAAACAAACAAAGAACAAATCAACAAATCGGCTCAATTTTCCCTCAAGATAGAACCTGGATGTCGGTTCTCCTGATACTCCTCAATGTGTTATGATAATGTAGAATTCAAACAAACTCCTGAACTTGGTTTTCATAATCTCCTCAAGTGACCCCTAAAAATCTAAAAGAATCTTAAAATTGTAAGTCATCTAACAAGCATGTTGTCCTATGATAACAAAACAAATTTTATAGATTTCAGATTCGGAAGCGTACCTCCTGTCATGGTTAATTCTGTGATTCGAAAATAAGTTACTGTAATTCTTCGCCAAGAAGATTGTCCTCGACAATGTTAAATCCAGTGCTTCTAAAATATGCACTAAAACATTTGATGGGATGGGTTCTGAATTCAGTGGATTTTGGAGACCAGTTTTCTATGTTATCGAATGCTTAAATGCACATGTGTTTCCATCAAACACAAAGTTGGCCTTTTATACTAATTGTCAAAAAGACAATTATTCCCTTATAAAGTGTTAGACCATTTTACCCTTATGAGAATATTAAAATTAACCTTAATTTACAAATTACAATTCTAACATTCTCCCACTTGGTCTTACACTTTATAACATTATCCACTACAACCTTTATGTTTAAATAGAAATTAAAATTGTACGAATCATAGCGGTAGGTCCCTATTAATCAGGTATTACCTTCCATGTATCACAACACAATTCCTCTTTCTAAATAAACTCAAATGTGGATTCAAACTTTATGAATAAACCTCAAATGTTTATTATTGGTTCTACATAATGTTTGTTTTTTCAACAAAAAATGTATACAACTCAATGAGAAACAAACCAACAGAATCAATTACATAAATATGTAAATTACAACTCATAAACATAAATTATTACGAAGTCCCAAAAGTACAACAGAATCTCTGAAAACCTTAAGTGGCATGCCTTTTGTCAGAGAATCAGCAACCATCTGCTTAGTTCGAATGTGTTCTATGAGCACTTCCTTAGCTTTTATGTGCTTTCTGATTGCTAAATACTTAATGTCGATATGTTTGCTTCGACTCCCACTTTTATTGTTTTTAGCAAAGAACACGACAGTAGAGTTTTCATAGTACAACTTTATTGGCCTTGAAATTGACTCAACGATTTTCAGTCTAGAAATGAAACTTCGTAACCAGATACCCTGTGTAATAGCCTTAAAACAAGCAACAAACTCAGCTTCCATGGTAGAATTGACAACTAAAGATTGTTTTACACTTCTTCATGAAATGGCTCCTGCGGCTAGGCAAAACACATAACCGAATGTTGATTTATGAGAATCAACGCAAGCAGCGAAGTCTGAGTCTGAATATCCAATAACTTCTAGATTGTCAGATCTCCTGTATGTAAGCATTAAATCCTTTATACCCTGAGGATATCTCATAACCTTCTTTGTAGCTCTCCAGTGATCCAAGCCAGGATTACTCTGAAATCTTCCCAACACCCCAACTACAAAAACAACGTCGAGCCAGGTACAAACCTGAGCATACATCAAACTTCTTACCACCGAAGCGTATGGAATGTTTACCATTTGTTCCTTTTCAAAATCAAGTTTTGGACATTGTTCCAAAGTCAATCTATCACCTTTGACAATGGGTGCAACACTCTATAAACAGTCCTTCATTCAAAATCTCTCAAGAACTTTATTGATATAGGCTTCTTAAGATAGCCCCAAAACATGACAGGATCTATCCCTATGAATCTTAATACCAGTGACATAAGACGTCTTACCCATAATTGAGTTTTATTTGTGTTTGTTACTTTGATTCGTTTAATTGGCCGGATTATTTCTAAGTTGACCAAAGCCTTTTTTACCTCTTTGCTGGCAAGATCCTCCTACAGTGTAGTAAAAGTTTGTTCTTCCTAGTGTTCTTTACTCCCAAAGCAATTACTTTACTCCTTAGTTAAAAGGTTTCAGAACGGCATCTAATAGTTTGAAAAGTTTTATAGAAGGTTGTAGAACCAAGGAAAATTAGTAAGAACAGTGCCAAAGTCTTTATAGCACTGGAGTTTTGGTTTTTATTACTGCTTGAACTGTTTCTGAATTCATACTAGTAAATGGGTTATGAAAATTATAATTTGCAGTTTGTGGAGTTTAGATGTTTGCTGTTGAGTTAGTGGACGTTAGCTTGTTTTTTTTCTTAATAGAGTTTGCAGTTTGTTCTTTGGTTGTTAATCTGGCTTTGAATTGTTTCAACCTCATTTAATAATTTAAGGAGATTTAGGTGCATTGATGTTTTGTGACAATTATTTGTGCTTCATTTAATGGAAAAGAAAAGTTTACGAATGCTGCTTTAATTTTCTTACAATAATTCATGTTTTCCTTTCTTCTACTCTGGTAAAGTTGTTTTATTTTTTTCTTTCTTTTTCTAAGGGTTCAAATAAAACCCATCATATTTCCTTCGAAGGAGTAGGCTATTCTGATCTTCTTATGTTTGGTTTCTCTTTCTTGAATAAAACTTAAGTTTGGAGTTAGAATTACTGTAAATTCACTTCTTTATTATATGTCTAGAAACAAACTTAATGCTATAATCTTTTATGATTGTGGATATTTATAGTTAACGACCATGAGACAATAAATTGTCAGAAAAATAATTTTGCCTGTTCGACTTTTTTATTGGGTACTTAAATGAACGAAAATTAATTTATTCCTGTAAATTATACTGAGATTTCTGCCAGTAAAAATTAGCATTGACAACTAAAGTGACATTTTCCGTTACTAACCTTCTGCAGGTTTTCTTGTGGAACGTTATCTATGGCTAACTACGTATGTGGTAGAGATCATTGTAATGGATGACAAAAAAAGGGGTAGAGTTAACTCTTTAGAACTTGAGAGAATTGGTCATTATCTCTAGAATGCCCACATTGTCCATGCACATCTCAGCTGGCAATAGTCACTGATTTTCTCATGAAGCTTGATAGATTCTGGTGTTGGTTATGATTTCACAATATTTTCATATTTATAAAGTTACCTTTTGAAGTGGATTATTTTATCTCTTGTCCGGTCCACATCTGGTTTCAATCTCCACCCAACACTTTTTTAATTGGGGTTCGCGGTACACTGCATAATATTATAGTATAACAGAAATACAGACTAAACTGAAAAAAAATTTGTAACTACAGGGAGACTTGATGTTTGTAAAATAGTTTTGATCTGAAAGAGCAATACATCTTAACAGATTTTCTTGCCTTCCATTCTCGGTTGCTGGGCATCGCAACAAAACTAGTTTGCTTGAGATTATACTTACATGTACATGTTAATTTATATGGCATAAGCATAATGGAATATGCGCAAA
>JAJEJH010000635.1:105860-146434 GCA_026122585.1 Anacardium occidentale | reverse complement strand
AACTTAAGTTTGGAGTTAGAATTACTGTAAATTCACTTCTTCATTATATGTTTAGAAACAAACTTAATGCTATAATCTTTTATGATTGTGGATATTTATAGTTAACGACCATGAGACAATAAATTGTCAGAAAAATAATTTTGCCTGTTCGACTTTTTTATTGGGTACTTAAATGAACGAAAATTAATTTATTCCTGTAAATTATACTGAGATTTCTGCCAGTAAAAATTAGCATTGACAACTAAAGTGACATTTTCCGTTACTAACCTTCTGCAGGTTTTCTTGTGGAACGTTATCTATGGCTAACTACGTATGTGGTAGAGATCATTGTAATGGATGACAAAAAAAGGGGTAGAGTTAACTCTTTAGAACTTGAGAGAATTGGTCATTATCTCTAGAATGCCCACATTGTCCATGCACATCTCAGCTGGCAATAGTCACTGATTTTCTCATGAAGCTTGATAGATTCTGGTGTTGGTTATGATTTCACAATATTTTCATATTTATAAAGTTACCTTTTGAAGTGGATTATTTTATCTCTTGTCCGGTCCACATCTGGTTTCAATCTCCACCCAACACTTTTTTAATTGGGGTTCGCGGTACACTGCATAATATTATAGTATAACAGAAATACAGACTAAACTGAA
The DNA here is from genome assembly GCA_026122585.1 of Anacardium occidentale. Classification (NCBI taxonomy): domain Eukaryota; kingdom Viridiplantae; phylum Streptophyta; class Magnoliopsida; order Sapindales; family Anacardiaceae; genus Anacardium; species Anacardium occidentale. Next base: position 145,787 of record JAJEJH010000635.1, on the reverse strand, counting down.
AAAAAATTTGTAACTACAGGGAGACTTGATGTTTGTAAAATAGTTTTGATCTGAAAGAGCAATACATCTTAACAGATTTTCTTGCCTTCCATTCTCGGTTGCTGGGCATCGCAACAAAACTAGTTTGCTTGAGATTATACTTACATGTACATGTTAATTTATATGGCATAAGCATAATGGAATATGCGCAAAAGCATCACCCTTCTGTGTATTCAATCATATTAATATCCTACAAGAAATACTACAATTTTAACTGTTGTATTAATCTGAAGGCTTTAATACATTGTTCTTTAACCCGTCGGAAGATTATAGCATCTCTCAAATCTCCCAATGTCCATTTATTCAGGCAAAAACTCGGTAACATGATTAGATTGATTTAAGAAGCTCCTTCAGGCACTATATTCCCTTTTGATGAAAATGAAGATGTGAACTCAAGTTCGGATATTTTATGAAGTGATCATATAATGAGTCGATGCCAACCAAGTTCTACTCATCAGTCTTAAATAAACTAGAACAAAGATCCCCAATTTCTACAAATTCGGTACGAATGGCCACATTATCCACATTGACATGCACCATAATAAATCTGTAATAACATAAACACTCGAAATGCTGCTCATTCACAGTGGGGATAGCAAATATTTCTACTCTATGCAAACTGATTGACTAATTCCCACCTTCCCTACTAAATGCTCCTGAGACAAAGGTAAAGAAACATGTCAAAGCTGGCAGAGCCATAGCTAGTCTTCACTTTCTCTTTTTAGAAGGCGGCTGAGGAACGTCGTCCTCTTCTTCCTCATCTTCATCTTCTTCATCTTCATCTGCATCATCTTCATCACCATCATCATCATCCTCATCATCATCATCATCTTCACTTTCTCCATCACCATTGGCCTCACGATCATCCTCAGGATCCCCTTCCTCCTCACCTTCTTCACCTGAGAAATCTTCATCATTTTCATCATCATCCTGTTCTGCATTATCCTCATCTTCATCATCATCATCCTCTGTTTCACTGGCGTCTTTAACATCTGGATCAGGCTGTTTCCTTTTGTGAAGTTCACCAAAGGAAAAACTGCTAAAAAAAAAAAAAGTTACATCCACCAATGTAATTGATTTAGTTTCCCTATCTAAAGCAACGATGCAGAATTATGATGAGGAGGTAAAAGAACATTAGTACCTCTCATCAATTAAATTCAATGTGGGTAATCCATAGATGTCATTCAGCAAAGATCCTGTCTGAAACATATCATAACTCATTTTATCAATAGAGCATAAACAAAGAACGATAAAACAAGGTATTTTCTCTTTTATGTCATTGAACAGAGATCAATCCTAAACAACTTTTACGTACAATTTTGCTTGAGATAGATGTACACAGGGAATTTAAAAAAAGCTTTTTTCATCAATCAAATTTCAGCATTTAAAAAAAAACCAAGTAAACATGATAGCCACATAAACCCCAAGGTTTCCAAACTAGTTGGTTTCCAGAAAATTAACAATTCCAACCCATTGATTACAGAGCAAAATACTGGACAACCATTAACTTTGTACAAGGTCAAATTATTCATGCATTAACATGTTAAAAATTTAACATCACTTGAAAAGGCTTAGAAGTGAGAGACATGAAAAAGATATTCAATCCAACACATTGACAGGAATGTGAAAGAGCAAGATATAAGACAATAATATAAGAAAAAAAAATGAAAGAATAGAAAATTGCGTATGTTAAGCTACAATTTGGAAACAAAAATGGCATCCCCAGCTCTAAATTGTGGACACAAAAACTGCTAAATTCTAAGATGGTTCCGCAGCACAAAAAATTTAGCATTTTAAGGTCTCATGGAAAATAAACGGCCCAATACCATGCAGTTGGAATGTGGATTCTATCAGGCCCTTCAATGTGGTCCCTTATTTCTAAGATCATATGTTTCCTTCAACTGAAGAGATCAGGAGATAAGTTACTGCTTTAACATGCTAAGGGAAGCACCAAAACATGGTGGGCACCAAAAACTGCTGAGTATTCACTTCATCTTGAACATCAAAATATGCACAAGTATCTAATGCTAAACTCGAACTCAAAACCAAAAACGGTAGGGCCTCTCAAGGGGCACTGGACATTTCGATCAGCATTCAGAACTAAAACAGAATGTGATTCTCCATTCACACACAGCAACTCAGCACATTAATTATAATACCAAAAGCCAAGTTAATCATGTACATAGGTAAGTACAGGGGATAAAAATCACAATTACATTACAATATTTGTAAATTCAAAGCCTGAAAGTGGAAAATAAAGCACACTGATTGGTATATCTTCAGAAAAATAAACATAACTCACTAGGTAAAAGCAAATTAACCTCTTCCCAGTAATACCAGGAGTGTTTCTCTCTTTAATTGAATAACGAAAAAGGAAGTCTCAAAAGATTGACAAGAAAAAACACACTACTCATATAGCACAAGGTAAAAATTTAAACTCTCAAGAAAAAGTAGATCCCACAAATTTCCCGTCAAACGAAACCTTTAGTAATCCTAGATATGGTAAAATCAAACGATTTTCTGTAGCTCAAGTTAAAAAGAAAAGTGCATATGTATGCAATGAGCCCAATTAAAAAATGTAATTAAAAAAAAAATAAAGTATACCAGCAAGACAAAGCAAGTGAGAGACTCAGAAGCAGCAACAAGAGTCTTAGCCACAAAAGCCTCCATGACAGAGAGTGCCCACATGCTCTTTTCCAAAGAAGTGCAACACCCAATCTCCATTTTTGCTACAAAAGTAAGAAACTACGCTCAAAATCAGACAAAATTACCAGAAAGTATTGTGGGAGAAAAGAGAAGACTTTTGAGTCAGACTCAGAAGCAAAACCAGAGAATGAGTACCGAGAAAGAAAGAGAGGGGAGAGCTGGTTGGCTTCCTGGGTTTGGTCGGTTGGGTCGGGTGGGTTAGAGTGAACCCTAGGGTTTTGCCACTAATTTAATATTTCCAATTTTTTACATTTTTTTCCCAAGAAGAAGAAGGTCTTGGCCCGTGAGGACTAAAGGGTAATTACAGAAGAAAATATGGTCCAACAAAGAATGTATTTGGGACATTATTATGGAGGTCGTACAAGTTTACTTAATTATATTATAAGGCATAATTTTCGGAAATATTACAGAAGACTTAACTGTGATTACGAAATAACACATATACCCCTAGAAATAAATCAACAAAATTTTTAAAGGCTTTTTTTGTTTATTATTATTATTATTAAAAATTGTTTATAATTTTTGGGGAAATTTATGTTATTTTATGATTAATAAATATTTACAAAATTACTTTTAAGAAATTTATTAACCACCCAAAGATTTAAGTTCAAAAGAAATTGTTTGTTATTCATTGCCAAAAATTTCAATAGAAAGAAAAATACTTGTAATTTAGGTCAAAATTTATTAATTTCTTGGAATTCCAGTAATGCTTTTTACCTTATAAAATAAAGCAACATTAGATAGGGTCACACTCATAAAACCATATAAAAATAAATATAATATTACCCTTGTCTCTATCCTTTTATTAACACCCTAAACATTAAAAGTCAAAATCAACTAGAAATATTGAGATCAATGTTCACAGAAATCAAACAAAATGTGTTATTTTATGTTGGTAAAATGTTCTAAGGTTCTAAAACAATTTATGTTCTTAGGTTTTTAGATGAAATTTGATGGATTTGATTATTATTTTAGTGATTTAGTTGTGAATAAAGTTGAAATTGAAAGGATTAGGAATGTATGTGAATGGGATTGAATCAATTTTCAGATGAATTGGGCAACATAGAAAATTTTGTATTAGTTTTTGATAATATACATAACATTAACCAGTGCACATTTGGGGTAAAATTATAGAGCCTCCTATAATTAGGAAAAATTACAAAGATCTTGTGAACTAAATCATTAACTATTATCAAATTCAACTTAAAAACCTAAAACACAAAACTTTTTTTTAAAATAAAAATCCCAATAATCAAAATTTTTATGTACTCTTTATTTTGCAAATTTATATTTTAATCCAATTAAAAAATTATATATATACATAGTATAATAATAAATTAATACATAAAAAATTAATATTATTTTTGAATTATTTGAAAAGAATTTTTTTTTTATTAATCTTATTAGATCACCACTGAAATCCCAATAATAAAAAATCAATACGGCATATACATACAAGATAATCTTTTTGTAAAAATGTTTTGAGTAGACTATATACATTTATAAAAAATACCAATATAAGTATTAATAATGATATATCATTATACAATTGAGTATTACTTTATCCTTAATTTAAAATCATTCAACTATATTTTACACATTATTATTGATAATTAAATTGATATTTATTATAAGTATATATATATATATATATATATATATATATATATATATATATATAAACATGTTTTAGATAATTAATTAAAACAACCACATTTTTAGGGGTATCACAAAATTAGGTGTTATATGTGTAGGTACATCTCAATGACATTTTTTAATCATTTCTCTTATTTCATTTAAATTGAATTTAATGTATTAGTTATTTATGTTGGTGGTATGATCGTGCTTCAGAGTAGTGCACACATGTACACATTGTAAAAAGTAAAATGATTTTTTTTTCGTAAGAAAAAAGTGAGAATTTCTCTAAGTGTAGGTCAATGTGCACCCATGCATAAGAGAATTGCGTCCCTGTACATGAGATATGTTGGACAACATAAGGATTGGTCGAGTGTACATGCATGCATATAGGAGTTTATGGTTGTGCATTCCATTTGTGTTTGAATCAATCATGCATGATGTTATTACCAAATTTGTATAAATTGAATGTGTGTGTGTTGAGGGATTATTTTGTTGTTCTTAGAAAACATACACTTGAAGGCTTTAAAGTGTGAGAGGAAAGAAGCCAAAACATCATGCCAAAGGTATCAATTGTTGAAGCTAGAAAAGAAATATCAGAAAGTATCTAGCCGTATGAAGTTGGGTGTACTACTACAGAGAAGAGGTATGCAATGTATAGTTCTTATTTTAATTAATCATTATGCTTTGATGTGTGAATTAGTATGAAACAATTATGATATAAATGGACTAGAAGTTGTATATTGGTTATATACATGAAATGGGATTATATAAATGGGCATATATTGATTTTGATGTTGTTTGATTAGATATGTGTGGCTCCATGCATGTTGTTGAATATTATAATGGTCTTATCACTTATATCAAGTACATAGGATGATGAATAGTATTGATATTTGTGTTCTAATTCATGTTATGCTATATGTGTCATAGTATGAAGTATGTTAAAAATATGTATTTGCCTTTAGGCCATTTTTTACTGAAAAGATTTACTAAAAATACTATTTGGATAAGAAAATCCTAAAATACTAAAAAACTGAATAAAACCTATAACTGAAATTTCTTGCATTTGAAGATACCTATTATGCTGATCAGACTAATAAACATAAAGATTCAGTATCTTGGTCGTATGAGTTGAACCAGACTAGTGATATACTAGTAAGCAAATAATATCATACCATACTACTCTTTGGATCATTAAACTAAAATCTAAACATATTGACTGTAGTCAATAAGTTGAAATCTCATAGATATCCCTCGTATTCACCTTAATAACTAATTTGGATATTAAGCTTTATAATAAACAACTTATGCATTGGATCATTTAATCCTTTTCTAAAAATACTAGTTTGGCATGTCATGTCATGTCATGTCATGTAATGCTTATCATGCATGATATCTTATTATTTCCTCTTTTCTGATTACTTTTTATTTATTTAATTAACTATTATAGTTCTGTTTAATGTATTTCTATAACTTATTAAACTTGTTAATAAGTTTTGCATAAGTTGTTTTGTATTATGTTATAGATTTGCCATCTTTCTATTCTGTCTGATTTTGTAATTGTTTCTAGTTTTGTTGCTATTTTCATTTTTGTTTTATAATCATAATCTATCGATTACTTAGACTGTTTCTAGGTTGTTATTGAGTTTCTTTTACTTATGTAAGCTTGGTCTACTGATTATGGAAATAAATATAGTTTTATTTTCTTTTAGTTTTGTTATAAATCTATTGATTTTGTTGTCTACTCTACTGTTTTCTATTTATTCTTCTATTTTTTACTATTTTCACTAGTTGTACAGGTGTACGCATGGTCATGTGTATGGTTATGCTAACTTTTGTAATTTTCTCACTAAATTTTGACTTGCCACGGGATCGTGCACTTTAGGACACCTGATTGTGTGTACCATACATGGTTGTGTGTGTCATATACATGGTCATGACCTTACGTACATAGGCATGCAAGCTTAACTCACACATGGTCGTGACCTTTATAGGCACGATCATACAAAATCGGGAAAGTACATTCAACCGTAACCTTGAGTCACACAATCATGTGCCCAAAGGCGTTATTACATTGGCTTCAGTCATGCATGTAATACATGGCTATGACTATATAGAGAAACATGATTGCATGAGTGTGACAAGCGCACGATCATGTATCATAATTTATTTATACAACTCTACCTCTAAAGATTGTAGAACTTTGCCAAACTCAACCAAATGTCAATTTATCTTCAATCAAACATATTTTAACATACATACAAGTAAAAACATACTACTTATGCTGACCTTCATCATCTCATAATACTTAATCTCAACTATACATGCTTTTAAATGCATAAATCATACACATGCACATACAAAAGTTATAAGCATGCTTTTACCTTTAAAATCTCTTTTATCTCATCATCATCATCTTAAAATTATGTGTCCTAAATTGGGATACATACTTATTTACTAATTGAACACATCCAAGACGATACATGCTATGAAAACAGGAAAGAGGTAAGGAAACACTTACCCGAGGTTGCTAATAATCTTTATCTCTCTAACTCTAGCTTGATTTCTAGTTGAAAGGGTTAGCTCTAGTTGATAGACTAATCTCTTTCTCTGATCTTTGGTTAAGGTTAATTAAAGAAAGAAAAAGAGAAACGAGTGAATTGGCTGAAAAACACAATCTTTGCTTCACATAGCTACGCTGCTCAAGAGAGACACATAGTCGTGTACCATTGAGGTGTATAATCATGCTCTACAACTCAATAGATGTATAAATGTGTATCCGAAGGATGTATAGGCTTGTTCTAAGTACAGGCCATGTAAAGCCTCTAAATGACTATTTTATCCGCTTAAACTTCTCCAAAACTATATTTCTCACCATACAATCTCTTTCAACTTTGATCCACAACCTAAAAGATCATTCTAACGTCAGGTTATTACATATGCATCGATTATTGGATTTATCATATATGTCATATTATATACACAGGTTGATATGTCATATGACTTAAGCGTTTTTAATAGATATCAAGCTAATCCAAGTGATTCTTACTAGATTACTGTTAAAAACTTCTTGAAACATTTGAAAAGAACTAAAGATATGTTCTTGACATATGATGGAGAAATAAAGGGTTTGTATTTTATTGAATGAGGGTACACTCAATCGGAAAAGCTCAAAACAAAGAACTATTACTGATTCCACAATTGAGTCTAAGTATATCACCCTTATTGATATAAGAAAAGAAGTTTGTTTTTGAACTTGAAGTCATCTTAAGCATTCTTGATCCTATTTAGCTATATTGTGACAACATTAGAGCCATTGCAGAAGCAAAGGAACTATGGTCTCATTAAAAGTCTAAACATATTCTCAAACAATATCATCTTATCGGGGAAATAAATCTAGCAAAGAGATGTGCAAATAATCAAAGCTAATACATAAGAGAATTTGGCTGACCTATTAATGAAGCCTCTGTTGTAACATCCTAGGGTTAGTTTTGTCTTTCAGGCTTCTAATCTGGGGTTAGATTGAGATTTGTAAGAATTCTAGGGTTATGAAAAAGTTTTGGGGTGAAATGGGTGTTTTTCTAGAGTTAGATGGCTTATGCATGGATCTATTTGAGAAGATTTACATGTAAGCGCGGGAAAATGACATTTTTGTAATTTTCCTACCATGCACGACCGTGTATGAGAGGTGCACGCCCGTGCATGTGATAAGTTTTAGCCACCTTGGTTTAAGTTAAGTTTATCTAGTTTTCCAAATCATTTTCACCCAAAATTTCTATTTCATTTTCAGAAAACATCAACCCTAGAAGGGAAGATCAGTATCCAGAACCATCCAATCTAGCTTAAACTTGTAATTTCTTTGAGAAAGAAAGCATGTATCGAGGTAGACGGTTCTTACCTCTTTCCCTCTTGCTTTGACGAGTACTGATGCATGTGTTGGATGAGATCTGCTTGATTTCAGCATGTTATGATGTTTCTTGTGTGTTTGATGCCATGAAAATGATGATGATGATGATTTGATACATATATGTATGTTTATGTGAGTGATTAGTATGCTTTATGTATATGTGCTTATGGGTTAGATGTTTGAGCATGAGAAATTGTGTTATTGGCAGCAATAACATATGTATATGAAGTGTTTTGTTTGTGGGAAGGGTGTACTTGAGTTTGGTATGAGATTTGGTTGGGAATCAGCTTGATTCCAAGCAGTTATGTAAGTGCAGAGTAGGACGCATGCCCGTGTACTCGTAGCACACGCTCGTGCATACTGTCTTTTCTGCATGGTCACGGTCGTGTTCACGTAGCCGTGCATGACCTAAAATACAGAGTCACAACCGTAATACTGATGCACACCCGTACATTAAGAGAAAATGAGAAAAAATACAGAAAAATCATAGAACCAAGCACGACCCTATGCACGACTTACTCACGGTCCCATACAAGCTCATGCACTCCCGTGCGTCAGGTAGAAAAGTGAAAATTAAGCATGAAATAAGAAATATGCATAGTAAAAGCTATCAAATTGATAGAAAACAGTAAAATAAGCTCAAATAAGAATAAATGATGCATCATATACACAACATAGCATGACATGCCATACAGAGTTTTTAGAAAGGGATCCAAGGATCCGAATTCATGTTTTCAGTAGAAAATTATTGATTTCAGGGGTGAATACGAAGGGGCACTTGTGAGTTTCAACACACCTGTTACATCAGAAGTTATATGCTCATTACTAGCCCTATGTATCGGTATATGCCAAGGTGCTCAGTTAGTAGATCATAGGTTTCTTAATCCGAGGATCAGATGCAGTATAGCGCGAGGCGCTCAGATCAATATAAGATTCAGAGACATCACGTGACCCATACAGTTTATAGCGCATATTTGTATAGGAAACTCACATGGCCAGGGTGTCGAATCCCTATATTCATCAGTTTACGCAGTATAGCAGGTACCCCAGGGTACACAACATAACTTTCAGATCAATTTTCATATGAGTTTTCAGATATGGGATCCCAAGATCTAACAGCAGTTTTCAGTAAATATTTTTAGAAAACTATTTTCAGTATACAGGCCCTAGCCTAGCTATGTTTTCAGCATACTACATAGCATGTCATTATTATATAACACATCAGCATATCATTTAGAAAATGATAAGATAGTAAGAAACAGTAAATGAACACAATATAAAACATTGTGTAATGAGACACGAATGTCGGCATATAAGAACATGAAAAGCCACGTAATTATACGTGAATTTCAGAAAACAAGTAACAGAATAGTAAAGATATGAGCAACATAATGAAAAGTTAAATGCCAGAACGATGACACGTGAGAACCAATTTGGTTTCCTCCCATGTATAAGTCTGTTATTGCATGCAATGATGTGGCAATCCTCTGAAGAGGATTGGTTTAGGGTCAGATATAGGAAGCACTTACTAGGTGAATATATTACTCGCTCCCTACTTTCCTTTCTCTTACAGGTCAGTATTTTGGGGGTTGAGGGAAGGAGATGGCTACCGTCTGGGATCTATTTTGCTTCAGTTTTTACAGCATGCTTCGGTTTGCATACTTGTACAGTTTTATTTGCATGTATATGTTTTATCACACACGTACTTTAATATAATAAAGTTTTTGGGTATGTATATGTATATGTATACATTTGCACCACATGTTTTCCATTGCAGCATTTCAGCTTAGTTTAGGTATTCTGGTTGGGTATTATTGACTATAATTTCCTCCTTTATTTATAATATATGTTTGTTACATTATAAAAAAGCAGTAAACAGTAATACCCAGCTGGGGTTAGATTGAGATTTGTGAGAATTCTAGGATTGTGAGAAAGTTTTGGGGTGAAATGGGTGTTTTTCCAGAGTTAAGTGGCTTGTGCATGGATCCGTTTGAGAGGATTTGCATGCGGGCACGGGAAAATGGTATTTTTGTAATTTTCCTGCCATACACGACCGCCATGAGAGGTGCATGCCCATGCGTGTGATAAGTTTCAGCCACCTTGGTTTAAGTTAAGTTTATCTTATTTTCCAAATCATTTTCACCCAAAGTTTCCATTTCATTTTCAGAGAACATCAACCCTAGGAGGGAAGATCAACATCCAGGACCATCCAATCCAGCTTAAACTTACAATTTCTTTGAGAGAGAAAGCATGTCTCAAGGTAGGCGGTTCTTACCTCTTTCCCTCTTGTTTTGACGAGTATTGATGCATGTATTGGATGAGATCTACTTGATTCCAACATGTTATGATGTTTCTTGTGTGCTTGATGCCATGAGAATGATGATGATGATGATGATGATTTGATACATATATGTATGTTTATGTGAGTGATGAGAAATTATGTTATTGGCAGCAATAGCATATGTATATGAAGTGTTTTGCATATGGGAATGGTTTATTTGAGTTTAGTATGAGATTTGGTTGGGAATCAGTTTGATTCCAAGTGGTCATGTAAGTGTAGAGCAAGACGCACGCCCGTGCACTCGTAGTGCACGCCCATGCATACTGCCTTTTCTATATGGTCATGGTCGTGTTCACGTAGCCGTGCATGACCTAAAATGCACGATCACGACCATGCATGTTGATGCGCGCCCGTGCACCAAGAGAAAATGAGAAAAAGTACATAAAAATCACAAAACCAAGCACGACCCCATGCACGACTTGCTCACGGTCCCGTGCAAGCTCATGCACGCCCGTGCACACGACACGCACGCCCGTGCGTCAGGTAGAAAAGTGAAAATTAAGCATGAAATAAGAAATGTGCACAGTAAAAGCTATCAAATTGATAGAAAACAGTAAAATGAGCTCAGATAAGAATAAATGATGCATTATATACATAACATAGCATGACATGCTATGCAGAGTTTTCAGAAAAGGATCCAAGGATTTGAATTCATGTTTTCAGTAGAAAAACATTAATTTCAAGGGTGAATACGAGGGGGCACTTGTGAGTTTCAGCACACCCGTTACATCAGGAGCTATATGCTCATTACTAGCCCTATATATCGGCATATACTGGGGTGCTCAGTTAGTAGATTATAGTTTTCCTGATCCAAGGATCAGATATAGTATAGCACAAGACGCTCAGATCAGTATGAGATTCAGAGGCATCACGTGACCCATACAGTTTATGGTGCATGTTTGCATAGGAAACTCACATGCCCAAGGTGTCGAATTCCTGTATTCATCAGTCTGCGCAGCATAGCAGGTACCCCAGGGTACACAGTTTTCAGCATAGCTTTTAGATCAGTTTTCATATGAGTTTTCAGATATAAGATCCCAGGATCCAACAACAGTTTTCAGTAAATATTTTCAGAAAGCTATTTTCAGTATACAGTAAATGATATAAGACCTAGTTATGTTTTTAGCATACTTCATAGCATGTCATTATTATATGACACATCAACATATCATTCAGAGAATGATAAGACAGTAAGAAACAGTAAATGAACAGAATATGAAACATTGTGTAATGAGACATGAATGTCAGTATATAAGAACATGAAAAGCCACGTAATGATACGTGAATTTCAGAAAACAAGTAATAGAACAATAAAGATATGATCAACAGAATGAAAAATTAAATGTCAGAATGATGACACGTGAGAACCAGTTTGGTTTCCTCCCGTGTATAAGTTTGTTACTGTACGTAATGATGTGGCAATCCTCTGAGGAGGATTGGTTTAGGGTCAGAGATAAGAAGCGCTTACTGGGTGAATATATCACTCACTCCCTACTTTCCTTTCTCTTACAGGTTAGTATTTTGAGGGCTGAAGGAAGGAGATGGCTACCGTCTGGGATCCATTTTGCTTCAGTTTTTGTAGCATGCTTCGGTTTGCATGCTTGTGCAGTTTTATTTACATGTATATGTTTTATCACACACGTACTTTAATATAATAAAGTTTTTGGGCATGTATATGTATATGTATACATTTGCACCACATGTTTTCCGTTGCAGCATTTCAGCTTAGTTTAGGTATTTTGGTTGGGTATTATTGGCCATAATTTCCTCCTTTATTTGTAATATATGTTTATTACATTATAGAAAAGCAGTAAACAGTAATACCCAGCTGGGGTGCCTACATTTGTCACAACAGAAGCATGATAGACACATAGCTATATATGGGCTTAGGCATATGCTTGATTGGCTATAAGTGTAAATAAGAGATTATTAAGGTAAATGCCCTAAAGCCAATAAAGTCATTATACATTTGTAAAAATTTGAATATTAATAGAAGATATTTCTATTGTTTATTTGTTTTTATATATGGTTTATGAATATGATTGTATAATCAATATGTCTTTAAAGTGATAGAATCGAGTTAAGGAATCTGATGTATTGATCATGTTTTCCTTACGTATTTATTAAAGTGACAATTTTAGAAATCGTCTATAGCCTTGACTTACCTAGACCTAGAGTATAAGTAATGAAGATGAAATTATCATAGTGTTGAATGATCCCATTGAAAGGTAACAATGATTTGCACGCATTAAAGTTGTTATTTACAGCTTAGTGCAATATTAGGTTTTGGTTGTGTACTAGACATACTCACTAGACTAGCCCACCAAGAAGACTTCATATAGAGGGTGATCCCTGTATCTATGAAAATATCTTCTTAATCTAATAGGTACATATGATCTTTCGATTTAAGAGACATCAAACTATTTCGTGCAAAGATTGGTGCAGTTTGATATCATTTAACATATTGCCATAACAAGGGTACCATAAGATGGTCTTTGGTTATATTAAAATCTATGTTTGGGCTATAGTGAACTAACAAAAGATTCATTACTCCTATATACAAGAGCAATATTTCACCCGAGTTTATTGATCAGTATCTTGATGGTTAATTTGTGACCACAGTGCCTAATCCATGTCGGTTTTTATGGATTAATATTAGATTGTATAGAAGACAAACTGAGATAGACACCTTTATTTATGTTTTAGCTTTAAGAGATACATTATGACGAATGAACTTGAATTGAATGTCAAACATTTGATTGTTTAGGCTTTGAGTTATTTGTTAACACTTTATTTGACGGGTAGTCGTTATATCTTGTTAGAGGCCATTAATGATTTGTGTTTGGGTTTTGTTTGAATTCGAATGCTACTACGACAGTGGAAAGCTTATGGGTTACACACATACAAAGGGTTGATCGGACATTAGGAACATATGATTTATTGGTCTTGGTCAGAGAAGTGTGAATAAGGATGTTAGGGCTGACTTGTTGAATTCGTTCAAATGAGATTGAAAGTCATTATATGTCATTGGCCTGGCACACGACTGTATGCCTTAGTAATATAAATTTGAAATTTAACCCTAAACCTAAAACTTTTTATCAATAAAAAATTTATCATTTTTCAAAAAAATAAACAGTTTATACACACAAATCACACCTTAGTTTAACTAATAAGCAATTTACATCAATTAAGAACTAATTTCAAACTCAAATAGATAATATTGATAATGAAAATTGGATATTCTTAAAGTAAATGCCAATAATCACTAGAATCGTTAAAAAGAAATCGAATAAATCAATTAATACTAATCTTGTGACTGATTTTTTAGATGAATTTCACTGTCAAATTAAAGAAAAATAAAAGATTTTAGAGTTAAATTCTCTCAACGGAGGTGATAAACCTCTTGAATTTAGTTAACAATAGTCAAACCATTTTTATATATTTAGACAATTTTAACAAAATGTATTTTCTTGATTGTATCTGTATCGTCCATGCAAATCATGTTCATATATTGGGACAACTTTAGCAAAACGTATTTTCTTGATTGCATTTATACAATCTATACAATGTTGACTAATATCATTTAATTTCAATAAAATTAGGTTATTTTAAATAATTTCTCAATAAGAAATGCTGTAGGGTAAATGATACTCTGATTTCCATTTTAGATTACAAAACTTGAGATCTAAACTAATCACCGTATTGAGTAAGAGAATGACCTAGTAGAATGAAAAAGCACAAAGTTTATTTCAGAATATGTAAAACAGAAATGTATTGGTGGAAATCTGGCTTGTAAAATTCAGGCTACAAAACTTGAGAATCTCCGGTAGAACTTGAAACTAAAAAACTAGTTAGGCAAGCAGAGAATAATACAATATTCTGATCTCTAAAAATGAATTATAGATACAAATAATCTTCTAACCATAAGATAAAAAAATGGCTGACTGGGAAGGCAACAAGGGAAATTCCTGCTACTTCATCTTGTCTCTTGTCTCCTACTATGTGTGAATAATTGTTTAACCTTTTGTCTTTGGGAATAAAAATCCAGAACTAAAATTGTCTGTTTTTTTGAATCTGAAAGTACATTGCTGAAGCTGAAAGCTTGAACATAAAGTACCAAGAAACCCTACAGAACAAATGAGCCAAGGTCACAATGAGGCTTTGTAGCTGCAATGTTATCAAATATCCCATTCATCTAAACTAAAAACAAACGCAAACCAGAGTTGACAAGAACACTCAAAATAATAACAACCATTCCCAAAGACAAGGAAATCAACCGATTTTTAGGATTTGCCTACACAAAGAGTACAGTTTGAAGTGAGAATTTGAGGTAGATTATTGAAGCTCATATGTGAAGTTGGAAGCAAGACAGGGATTTGAGTAGTATTTTAGACCACCAATATGAAATTTTTGCAACAAAACAAGCTGAGTTATTTTAATACAATAGAGAAGTTGTAGAGCAAAGATGACAGTAATTCAATGTACTAGAATGTAAAATCTTAATGACACAACACGGGGTTCTAATTTACATTATTATGCATCACAGCAATAATTTGCATCACACAGTTTGCAGAAATTTCAACATATCTAAATGTTTTCTTTATAGTAAAAAGTTAATCAGCTTGAGCATTACCTACTTGAAAACACAATATAAGATATTCCAGTGAACAGAGCAGAAGTGAGTCTTTTCAACATTTTCCTCTTCCCTTTCTCTTCAAAATCCACTTGCAAAAAAGAGGTTCATGCATGCCCTAAAGCATGATAAAGTTTTGAAACTCGCCGTCTGAGTAATGGCTCAAGCCGGAATGATTGAACCCTACTCTGCCACTTTTTAACTTCATACATCTCATTCCATGCTAGTACTATCTCATCAATTTTAAACCCTAGACCTGAAATCACAGGTTTGAGCTTAGATTCATAGTATTAGTTACTAGTACAAGGCTTTGAAATAGTATATTGTGTGTCACCTTTCACAGCATGTTAATTAGAACAATGGTGCTTTAACATAATAGCTATATCTGTCGTAGATGCTCCAGAGAGCTCAAAACTTCTCAACTGCAACTTCCAAATACTCATGCCAGGTTGGGAGCCCAAGTTTGAATTCCATAATGGACCGCTCATAGAGTATTGTACCCCATAAAAGGTTTATCTGGGACCTTATGCTTTTAGCCTGATCTTCAGCTTCATCTACTGATATATCTTTGAATAAACCATCCAGTCCAGCTTTCTGCAAAAGGTCATCAACTTCCTTTCCTTTTGAAAGTTCGCTCAAGCGTTGTCATTCCATTTCTTCCCACATCTGCATGCCTCTATCCATATTCTCCACAGCACTATTATAAAGCTATATAACCTCCGTAGAAGGGCATGTATTTAAATCAACATTGCTACTCATTGCATAATACCAAGAAAGTTTTGCCTGCTCAAATTGCTGCTGACCTAGTGCTAAAAGACCTTCATAGAAGTCTGGTTTGATCCTTAATGCTGCTTCAATGTATCGCTTTCCTGCTATTTTATATTCTCTTCTTGCCAAATCATAAGCAGTTTTTATCTGTTCAAGTACAGATTCTTTTGAAGCATCTTCGGTGAGGTAAACCCTCTTTCTTGCCCTGGACATGTAAACATTTCCCCAGTTGAACAGTGCTAATGCTGCCATCTCTTGGAATTTGTCTGCTGCACAGCCAAATAGGCCTTGGGCTTCTTCACTTGTAGCAGTATCCTTCATAGCCTCAGAGTATAACTTCATGCCAAGTTCATAAAGATTCAAGTATGTATCAGAATCTAAACCTACATGGCTCTTGAAAAGCCGAAAAAACTCAATTATCCAGTTATCTATACAATATGACTCCTTTTCTGCTGCCATGTCTCTTCTGGCATTCCTATTTTCAAATCTCTCATAGAGTGGATCCTGTCCAGCATTAACCTCTACTATATACAGTCTGGCAGAACCCCACGATTCTACAGATGCTTCAGCCCATCTTAGTTTTTCATCAGTTGTAATTGTGATTAAATCACCTTCTTTATCCCTGTACTTAATAAGAACAGCTTTGGAGCTTGGGAATCGATCACTTATAACCTCTCTAAGTTGCATGAGACTATAATTTTGCGGCAACTGAACCACTCTTATATCCTCCCCACACACCAACTTTACAGTCTTCTTTGGTTCTTCCTTGTTTGTACTACTAATTTTCTCTTCCACAACCACCTTATCCTCAGTCTTCTTATCCACAATGTTTTCATCACTCTTCTTATCCTCAACATTTTCATCAACCTTCTTATCACTAATTTTCTCCTCTGCCTTCTTATGCCCAAGTTTGTTGCTCTTCTTCTTCCTTGTCTTCTCTTTCACCACTGTTGGAGTAAAAGAACCAATAGGAGGTTCAACATAATCTGGAGGTAATTCTATTACAGTATCATTCACCCTTAATCCCCTACTCTCAAGTTCTTGCTTCACCCTTTTTGCAACCTCTATTGCCATAACATTATTCTTCTCTAAATTCAAAACTGCAGTAACATCTCTCAATGCCAAGTCCAATCTATTCAAAGCCTCAAAACACCTAGCCCTCTTTAGAAGTGCTTTAGTATACTTGGGATTGACTTCTAGAGCCAAATTGCAGTCATTAATTGCCTTGGGATACTCATTCAGTCTCATCTGCATATAACATGCTGCCATGTTACTCCGAAGGTAGGGTACATCTAAATGATTCTTTGGAAGTAATTTGAGGGCTTTATCGTATTTCAGTATAGCTTCTTCATTGTCCCTCTTTTGAAACAGTTTGTTACCTTCATCCTTCAATTCTTGAGATATGGCAATGAAAACTTCCATGTCCTTATCATAAGCTCTTGGACTATTGCTTACCTTTGCATTACCATCACCTGATAGCCCGCCTGTATGTTTCTTCTTTTTTCCACTTTGCTTCTCCATTGTGAATCCAAAAATCCAAGGAATACAAAATGAAAAAAAAAAAAAAAAACGACCTCGAAAGAAGTCTACCTACTCAAGGCTCAACACTTCCTATCAGTTTGAGATAAACACCACAAAAACTAAAGACCATTGACTAATTGAATCCAAGGTCTCCTACAAGCTAAAGAATACCACCACCCCAACAATCTATGTTTAATAAAACCCACCACAAAGGTGCCAAGTAACAAAATACAACTTAGAAACAACAAAAGCACACATATGTAAAGCTCCTAAACTAGAAACCCACATGCAATACAGACATAAATCCCCAGAAAACAACTTCAAAGTCCAAAATTTCCTCTGAGCTCAAATGGGGAAAATTACAAAAACAAGAAAAAGTAACAATTTTTATCTCTCTAAATCAGGATTTGCTACTAGTTCATCAAAAAATAAACAAATCCTAATTCAGAGAGAAACCATATAACAGACAATTCAGCTAACAAGTTGAAGAAAATGAAACAGTTTGCAAAGAAAGACTTATTTTGAAAATGAATCGTTGTGGTGAATGAGATGAAAATTTTAGGAGAATTTGGGATTATGGTTAAGTTTGTTTAAATGGAAAAGAAAAAGGCCTTGTGTGGTTTTATCAAATACAAGATTTTGTTTCACAGCTTAATGTAGACGCCACAAGAAGCTGAGATAACAAAACATTAGTGGATCCACTTGGCTTGCTTGATTCCAAGTTTCTTGGGGACACTGCATCCATTCGACTCTTTTTTTTTTTTAAATCATTTAATCATCTTTAAGCATTGATTACACGAACAGTTTTTATTCCATTTAAACACCACTTAATTAATGTTAAGTACAAATTCTTAATGGATGACCACCCACTTTATAATAATATCATATTCATATTTATTATCCATTAAATTCACAAGGGAAGACAATAAGAGACAATAAAAAATAAAACAACCCCCTGTATTAATGGTTTAATATGTTAGTCCAAAAAGAAAAGTACACCTGGTCAAAGTCTCTGAGTATGACACTTTTTAAGTAAAAGATTTTAGTGGTGGAGAAGCACTTGGTTTTCTTGTCTCCGCATCCACATGGACATTATCCACACTTTCTTTTGTTTTACTTTTCTTAGAAACAAACACAAACGTGAGTAGCTGTTACAAGTCACCGCCCTAATGTTGTACGGCATACTTGACTGCATTACGCATTGGAGCCTTTTTGGTTCTTTCCTGCCTTTTTTGCATTATGTTTTTCTGCCCTTTGTTTATTTAAAACATTTACTCCCATTTATTAAGGTACTCCCCCCAATTGCCACCTTGGAAATGACAGCCACTATTATACAGTTAAAAAGTACAATTAAATAGAATGATCAATTTACATGAATTAAATAATCTTTAATACCAAACTTAGACAGCAGATTTGAAACTTAAACATCTTAAGAAATGATTATGGATTATATGATTCTGATTTTATTGTTTTAAAAATAGAATTCTTTCTTCGAAACAAAGTTTCAATCACAATCTTTTTTAATGAGAAATCATTTGATAACTTTTACATAATGCCTTCATAATGATCATCTAGTGAAAATGTCAACTTTCTTTTCAAATAATGAGTTTTTGATATAGATATAATTCTTTTCAATTCAAATTCAAATTACGAATTAAGGTCCTAAATTAGAGTAACTTCAAATATACTTTTCCTTAAAAAAACATGTATATAAAGAAAGGAGAGGAGATAGAAAGAACAAAAGCAGGCAACCCATAACATAATGCTATTATCACATATTATTATAGTGACAACACTGTGAATATAGGTTTTTCAATCATCATGCCAAACAATATTAAAAATCATGTGTCATATTTGTTATTTTACTAATATCATTTTATCCTTTTACATGCTTGTAATAAACTAACTTGAATATTCTCATATTTTAATTATTGCTACAATAGTCTATCTTACCCAAGGCTCTTACTTGCTTATATAATTGGTGATGAAAAATCACATCAATAATTTTTATCATTAGAAAGAGAGCATATACATATCTCATATCAACAATCTCTCATAAACTCTAATAATGGCTCGTGAAAATTGGAACTGAAAGGCTTTAGACAAATGATCCTCAAACGGTTTGGAGTAGTAGTTTAGATGCTCTTTCTTAAAGCCAGTTCATCTTCAAAGATGGCAAACCACAACCCAAATGAGGCATCTTTCCAAAACCTCAAAATGGTATACCCAGTGCACCTCAACTAGTACACAAATTTTTTCATTTACTAAACCCCTTGTCAAAAGATCCTAATTCTAGGGGAAATGATTGCAAAAACATTCGCATCATTTAAGAAGACTCTTAATGCTTATCATGAATAAGAGCAATGAACAAATTATTAAAGGACACCAAATCCTTTTTAATACAGTTTAAGGATTTGTGGCCCTAAAAAAGAGAATACATAACAGAAGTAACGTTTAAAATTTTTAAAAACATGACACAATATCATGAACAAGGGCCATAAATCCATATATATAGGATTCATTTATAAGATATATAAATTTAGCATGCTAAAACACACATTCACTTAGGGTGTTTAATGAGCACATACCAACGTAGACAACTCCTTCACTTTCCCAATGCAAAAATTAGGTTCAAACTAGGACAACATGTGGTATCTATAAGAAGAGCAAGTGATTAGAGGCTACAGTGAATACTTAATCTGCTAGAAACTTTATGTATAGGTAGGGATATCAGGTGAATGGGCATGTGTAATTGGGCAAAAATTCTAAAAGGCTAAAATTACCTGATTCTTATCTTATCTCATACAATTTATAATTATCTAGATATTACGATACTATGATAAGATCTATAGACTAGTGAGCCCAAGATAATGCACAAGTGTGCATTATATTAAGATAGTGTCCTAGAGTCAATCAATGTATGTTTTCATATTGTAATTATTTATTCAAATTGTTAATAAAATGGTATTTTATTGATTGTTCATAAATACATATGTATGGTTTATGTTTATACAATCAAAATATTCTTAGAATGGTAGAATTATGATAAGGAAACTAGATGATTGTTCATGAAAATCCTATGCACACATTATGTGTTCATTATAGACATATTCATAACCCTAACATTACATTGACCATACATTACATTATTTATTCATACTATGAGTAACAAAGATGAGATCATCATAATGTTAAACAACTCTATTGACAAGTGACAATAATTCACACATGTCAAAATTATTTATTGACAACTTGGTGCAACAAATGGGTGCACATTATTTAGATGCATTCACTAGACTACCCTAATGAGAAAATTTCATATAGATGGTTGTTTTAGTGTTTATGGAAATGTCTTCTAACTAACAGCTATATATGATCATTTGACTTGAGATCACTAGATTGTCTTGTACAAAGATTGCTATAGGTTGACACTACGGAATATGCCTCTTAAGAAAGGGTAACTATAAAAGTGGTGATTAACTTTGTCAAGATTTGTATTAAGGCTATGGTATTTCAATAAAAGGTTTGTCACTCCAAGCATAGGAGATATACCTTTGATAAAAATACTAATAGCATTTATAACAATTTAAATCAGTAGTGTAATAGCCCAAAGGTTAGAATGGTCTTTGTAGGCTTAAAATTAGGGTTAAAAGTGAGATTTTATGATAAGAAATAGAGTTAAGAGGGTTCAAGGGTAAAATAGTCATTTAAAAGCTATATGTGTTATATGCATGAGTCTTTGTGGGAAGCTTGTTCATGCGTAGCATAGGAAAAGTTAAAAATCTATTACTTTCTTGAAGCATAATCATCTGTCCTTGTAGTTCTTGTCGTCATATAAAAAGCAAAAATTTTTTCATTTTCAAATAAAGTTTTTACCCAATTTCTTTACCTTTTCGAAAAAAACCCCAATCCCAGAGTTGAAAGAAAACAACCAAGAGTAACCAATTAAGCAAGAGAGTGAGGTCAAGTTAGAGAGAAAGAGGGAATCCATAGCCAGAGGTAAGTAATTTCTTACCTTTTTTCCCTATTCTATATGCATGTATTCCTTTATATTGGTATGAGTTAATGTGTGAAACATGTTTTATGTTCAAGTAGCATGATTATATGATGAGATGATGAAATATTAGTGATTTGATGCATGCTTTATTAAGATTTGATGCTATTTGATGAGGAAAACATGTGTAAAGTAGTATGTTACTCACGTAAGAATGTTTGAAAATGCTTGATTAAAGTTTGGTTGGGTTTAGGTCTAGATTTGCAATTTTAGGCACAATATTATAGAAGTAGAGCATGATGCACAATCATGCGCTTGATAAGTTCACAAGCTTGTGATTTATTAAGACACAACTGTGTGACTTAAGGTCATAGTCATTTGTCTATACTAGTTTAGTAAGACTGTGCATGTAAGGTCACAATCATGTTAAGCAAGTGTTCTATAGACCTATGCGACACAAATCCATGGTCGTGTGCCAATGCACAACTATGTATTCTAAAGTGCACGACTGTGTAGTAAGAAATATATAGAAAAATAAATTAACGGCTAATTCAGTTTACACATAATTTAATAAAAAGAAAATATAATAAGATATCATGCATAATAAACATTATATAACATATTAAAATAGAGTTTTTAAAAAGGAATTAAGTGATCCATATGCATATGTTTTTAAGTAGAAATACAATGCTTCGAACATCATTTTAAGGGTGAATACAATATGACACATATGAGTTAGCATACCAGCTAGAGAGGAAAGCAATATCTACTAGAAATGGTATGAACTTTGACCAAACTTGTTAGAGAGAGTACTGATGTGTATCAATTTTTTAGCTTACTGATTGAGTGTCAATATGGTAGAACTCACATTGTTAGAGTGTCACATCCCTGTATTTATCAGTCTGATCAACACAACAATTTTCAGATGCACACATATTAGAGAAATTTCAACTATGATTTTATTTTAGGATCTTCAAATCTTAGTATTTACTTTTAAAAAATAGGCCTAAAGGCAAGATATGATTTTAATATATTTTATAACATGACATGAACTAGAATACAAACAACATAATAAGAAAAATAAAAGTGAATCTAATAAGACAAGAAATAAGATATGTAAAAAATATCAAACAAGAAACATAATAAGACATGAAATCCGATAAAGTTTCATGAGCAATCATGAAAGTACTAAAAAGTAGAAACCTGTTTGTGGGTAGAGATAGAAAATACTTATTAAGTGATTTATCACTCATTCTTTAAATTTTTCTTTCTCGTGCTTTGTATAGATTTCATACATGTATAATTTATACAATTTATATGTATATCATATGCAGTATATTTTATGAAATAATAATATTATATGATGTTTTTAGTACACTATACATTGTTTTCAGAATATTATTATTATTATTATATTTATGTTTAAAGCTTTTGCTTAAATATTTTCAGTAAGTATATGTGGGATTTCTACTATATATTAATGATGATGATGATGATTTTCAATAGCAGACAAAAAGAATAATATATAATACATATATAATAAATAAATATAATGAACAGCAATATATAGTAACAATCCTCACAAACGGCCATAGTACGATCGGTTCGAAACCTAATTCAAGTTGTTTGGCCAATGATGCTTATATTAGTTCATATAAATAACTTATTGAGATAAACACTAGATGTATGTCTTTACCTCAAAAGATATTGGTTGATGAAGGGATTGTATTATATGTAACCATTGAGTTGTCTAGGCTAAGAGTTATTCATTGACATTTTACTAACTAAATGACCATGATGTCTTGCTAGATGATGCTTTTGGTCTATATATGGATTCAACTTGAATTTGAACATTACTAGCACATTAGAAAGCTTATGGTTCAAACACAATAAGAATCGATCGAACACCAAAGATTTGAGATTAGTAGATCTTGAAAGGAAAAAAATACATGTGAAATCATGGAAAGGTTTACGCTATCTGATCAAATAAGGTTAAAAGTCCAAATTGGTTTTTTCATGCATATTCCCTACATGATTATGCATTATCCTACATAAATAAGATACATAATGTTTATTGGATTAGATTTAGATTAGATTGAATATGATTTGAAATGGATAATTTGGCTCGGTCACAGCCTTGCACGGTTTATGTACGGTCATGTATTATTCTTAGTGGATAGTTATCATAATCCTTATTCTATCATCCAAAATCCAAGTTGTTACAAATCTAACAAGATTGGATAAACATTAGATGTACAACCAAGTATTCGTGCATTGTCTCCTATAAAGGAGATGTGATTTTTAATTGAGAAGTTTTTTTTTTTTTTTTTCCTTTTTCGCAAATTTTAACTCATGCATGTTTGTGCACAAACATTGCCCATCCTGTTTATAGAAGACCTAGTAGAATTTCAGTTGTGTAGCATTCGGCTGTTGATTCTAGTTCAAAGGGACAAACTGCTTAGGGCTAAGCTTTGCTGCAGGCTACCTAGAGCTAACCATATGTAGTTTAGACAGGTTTCTGGTTCATCTTTTGATTATTAAATTTAGTAGTACTGCAAGTAAAACAATACGTGGGGATGCTTACGAGACAATTTCATCTGGATTTCTGCATTTCTGCATTTCTTTTATATAAAGAAACTGGCATGATCATGTTAGTTGACAAGGAACCAAAATCACAAGGAGCTTTATACAGGGTCTGTCCATAGGTAATGCAATAATTACTACTTATGCCCTTGAGGTTCTTTTTGAAAGTGTATTATCAGTCATAAGAAGACATAATGGTTAGGCTCTTAGCATTTGTGTGTTTTATATGCTTAAAAACTTTGTCTTTTTTATAGAAATTACGCCATCTGACCACTCTGTGGTAAACTTTATCACTTGCTTTATTTATAATCCCATTTCTCATGTTTGATTTGTGGTGCCCTAGGCATTATATTTTTTCTGTACTTCTCTCATTAACTTGTTTAGAGGTGGTACATTTGGGCACAGTTCTCGTGAGCCAAAATACAAGATTGTAGTCCATACTGAAGGCTCCCCATTTCATCCTGTAAGTATTACAACCACCCCCACCATTTGTCCTCATTAAAATTTGACTATGGCCATTATGATCTGAAAGAGCATAATGAGACCAAAATGCTGGTCATTCCCTGGACTTCATTTTTATTGCAGATATCTGCAAGTCTGTGTTTTTTTTTTTTTTTAATTTTAAGATATTAATCATTAAATTGATTTCAGTGCTATTATATGATTTCCTCTACAACATCATATTTATGGCTATGTGAATTGCTATGCTGGAACTTGAGGACAGTATTGCATCTAATAGGATCATAGGGATCTGGGTTGTTCTTAAACTTCATGATGTAAACATTGAGCTTGTTACAGTTACTTTATTGCTTGTATTGAAATTTCTCATGAGGGAAAATAACTAAGCTGCTTTGTGTTTTGTTGATTTTTTTTTCCTTCAAATATTGTTAGAACTGAAATCAGTTTTTTTTTTTTTCACACAAGTTTTTATATTTGGTATGTCGTAAGAAAATTTTCTGGGAATCATTGTTAATGATTGACAAATGTGTGATAATATTTGTTAGTGACCACAGTGGAGTCAAATTGATTAAATGTAATAAATGATGGTTGAGTGAGTTGATCATCTATGATCAATTGCAACAAATAATCCTTTTAAAAAATTTTAGCAGTTTCTAATCATCTGGCCAACAGTTGTCATAGACCAATAGTGAAAGTGAAAACATCAGCTGTTGTCATAGATCAATTATGAAAGGGAAAACATCAACTGTTATCATTGCTGAGGTGGTAAGAATCATGGTTGATTGGTCATGATTGTTTTGGATATGAACCATTGGTGGTCATTTGATGTTTCCGGAAGATTTCAACACATTTTGGTAAATAACTTATGGACCTTATAAATTTTGAATTTTCCAGTATTATACAGAAATTACACTTCATTATCTGTTCGCTCAGAAATATTTTCTAATACACCAAACAGTAAAGTAAAAAAATGATTCATGAAAACTTCTTTTTTGCTGTTGAACCAAGCAAGACATGTAAAGCATCTTGACACATAAACATTAACATATATGATTTTTAATGTTGAGGGAAATCTGTTTATGTTTTAAAGATTTGACCAATACTGTTGCTAGTTGTCTAAGTTATCATATTCACAATGCAACTAGAAGGTTAACAGAAGCTTATGTCTAATGTGCCAGGTTCATGTTTTAAAGGTTGTCAGTACCATTATCCTATATTCATTGTTACTGAATCTAGCAATTAGGCATATGGGCTTGTGTTTAATGTTCGTACTACAATTATCTTGCATTCAGTCTAGTAAACTGATGTTTAGAATCCGTATTCTACTTCCATCCAAAGTTTATATATGTGACCTTATTGTTTGAATTTAGCTGCAGAAAAAGAGTATTGAGGTATTATGATCTAATGCCTAGCCCTGAAAATTTTCCAGGATGATGACCAGGAGTCTGTGGTTATGCCCAATAAAAATGAAAAGAATTACCTATGTTACTTGCCAAAGGTGGAAAAAACTAACATTGGAAAGCCAGTAGCACAGCATAACATAAGCAGCATGATTGTAGAAACTGAGAAACGTGTTAAATTGAAGACACCAGACGAACTGCTTGAACCATTGAAGCATCAGTGCCTTATCAGAGTTAGCATCCTCACCTGAAAAGTTATTTTTTAATTTCTTATGTTGAACTATGACGACTATATTTTATAAATTGATTTAAGAAATTAAGAAATAATTTAAAGAATTTGTTTTTTTTCTTTCTATAGTTACATTTTGCTTACTATAAATTGTTGTTATTGTCTATGTATTTCATGACCTTTTTTTTAATAATTGATGCATTGTTCACACATATATGCAGCAAGTAGGTTGGTGGTTATATGAATTTTGCTACCACAAAAAGTTACGACAATTGCATTTGGAAGATGAAAGGGTAGTTCCTCAATTGTCCTCAAGGAGATTTCCTGTTTTCCTCTTGGACCATATTTGTTCTATTGCCTTCACTGCGTTTGAAGTTTCCTACACAACATTTTCTGGTATGAGATGAAGCATGGGACTATTCAAGATTGAATCAAAACTACGAGGGGTCTTATGTATTTTCATTTTCTGAATTTGGGTTCCGAATGTGGTGTTGCCACCCAATGTGTAGTGGATCCCACTCATTCTGTCCAATTTGTCGTTTTATTTTTTTGTCAATATGTCATTTTCATTTTTCGCTGTTTGTTGTAATAGTAAAAGTGGTGGTGTTAAAGATCAATGACTACTGTAGTAGCTGTTATTTTTATTTTCCTTCGGTGTCTTTCATTTCCTTTTATGATATAAAAGAGTAAAAGAGACCTGACAACGTTTTCTTGCATTGATTCACTTGCTACAGGCGGTTCAGGAATATGTCTTGGGTGTGTATGATGAAGAGGCTACAACTGCTTTCAACCAGAATCTCTCTGACATTTCCACGTTGAAAGATCCTCGCTCGAAAGATGCATCACAAAGGTATAATTTCATCACAAGGGTGAATTAGATAAGCAATCATTTTTTTTAAAAGACAAATAGAAGTGTTTATCATTCTAAATGTTTCATCTAGGTACCATGCTCATCAATTCACAAATGGAACAATCTGTGATCTCACAGATCAGCCCCGAGAGACTGAGGTATAAGTGATTAAGTATTTATTGGTTTCAGTCTTTCTCCCCGTGTTCCTCATCTATTTTGCTCTCATTTTTATGTTCAGGTGAGATTTGTGTGCTCAGAACCTAGAGCTATGATTAGTTCCATTACAGAGCTATCCACATGCAAGTATGCACTTACCGTCCAGTGCCCAATGGTTTGCAAGCACCCGTAAGTTCTCTCTCTCTCTCTCTCTCTCTCTCTTCCCCCGCAATCCATATGTGGAGGAAGTGGCATGCAATAAGCTTTACCAAGTGCTTGTTACTCTTTAAGTAGATAGTTTTGTAGGATGATGCTCTCCAAATATTTTTTTGCATACACTTGACATGCCATATGAACATTTTAATTATAATAGCTATCACTTTCTCAAATAATATTTTTTGATCACATCTTTCATTTTATTAAGTCTTAGCATATAATCTTGTTTGCAAAATTAATCGCTGCTTTATTTATGTCTTGTCGCATTATTTTACATTTGTTTCTATCAAATTTGAAAAAAGTCTTGCTTATTTTGCCATAAGCTGAGTTGTAGCCATCGGAAAAGTCATTTCCATGCTATCTGCCATTGTTGGAAACGGTATAATGACACCATTTGCCCAGCCAATTGCATATACCCCAAATCCGATTCTCAGAACCCTTTTCTCACCAGAACCAGTATCTTCCATCACCAATAACACACCAAAAGCTCTAGATCTAGCCTTGGTCTTATTGTCTTTCTCAAATTCGAATGCATCCTCAGCCACTTCTGCATCAAATTCGATCATTTTCATTGTCGAAATCATCTTTTCCAAGCTAGTATCCTTAAGTTCAGTCTCGTTCATTGTGAAATATCTTTTGGCCTAGAAGATCCATCTCATAGGATCTTTTCCTAAACTATTGGCAACTCAAGCCACCATGCTTCGTGCTCAAGATCTGATCCTCACAATATGCCCACACTTGGCTCCTTTTTCTGATAGTCTGGTGTTTTCACTGATCCCCTCTTGGACTCTTGTTTTCACTGATCCCCTTTTTGGCATCCCCTGGCCACCATTAACCTTTTCTAGCTCTTCTTGTTAAACATCTAAACCACCGGCTCCTTTACCTCTATCCCCATGTTGATTGTTTTGCTACAATAGAGTCAACAAATCCTTCATCTCCGATAACCCATCTTTTAATGATTGTATTTCTGTGCTAGCACAAAAATTTCTCTTTCATTTTCTTCTCAAGTTGTTCAAGCCTTGAGTTCATTTTCATAATCACCACACCCCACACTCAATGTATTCTAATACCAGATTGATAGGAACTTATATGAATCAACCCCAAATGCTCCAATATCTACACACAACAATGTTGGCAACAAGAGTATTAGCTAGCTATTCACAGGGCTAGCTATTATTTTCTGAAAAATGCTATTTTTGCCAAATTCGCACACGTGTGCAAGGACTGACTGGCTTCTGAATTCGCACACGTGGGTTCGGGTACTAAATTCGGCAAAAATAGCAGCATCCTTATTTTCTTCTTCTCCCTTCCTCACTCCTATTGCTTCCTTTTATTCTTCTAATAATTCTAATCTTCAATTATTCAATTAATATCATCATCTGCAATTATCAATTTAATTCAATCATTTTCCTAATATTTAAATATCATCCTAATCATAACATTCCTATTCTTCAATTATGCAATTATTATCCTATTCTTCAGTTATTAATTCAATTCAATTATTATTCTAATCCTAATATTTTGGTTGTCTATGTGTAAATTGGCTCTCTTCATGCATCTGACCTCCAAACACATCAAAATCGAGGACCCAAATTGCTCATTCGCTATTAAACATTCCAATTAACCCGAATTTAATCGTGCATGTTATTTTATGTTTGCATATAAATTTCTGTGTCGCATTACCTGTTCTGATGAATAGCCTTCACTCTGCAGTTTGTTCCAATAAGAGAGACAATTGTGGCATACTATTGACTGTAATGTGCTTCCCAAGGATTACAAGGTAGCAAAAGTAGAGCAAGATAAAGTTAAAGTTGAACCTGAATAGATTTTCATGGTCACTGATGATGCTTCTCCATCAAATTATGAGACACAAGAATAAGAAGCTTATTATTCCTTGACAAAAGGAAACCATTTTACTGAATACCTCTCCCTTCTTTTAGATACGAGTGCATTAGATAGTCATTTTCGAGTCTTTAAAATCTAAGTTACTCTTTCATTTTATTAGTGTTTTTCTACTTCTTTGGACAGTCAAATTTCGATCTTTATCAATTATTTCTCCATAAACACATTGTAAATGCTAATTTTTAGTTTTTTTAATGGCATTAGATCATGGGTTCACCGAATTTTAGGAGTGTTGAGAATTTGTTCTATTTTAAGTAATGCCAATATTATTTATTCCTACAATATCTGTGTGTGTGTGTATATATTCAGATTATGGTGGCGTACAATCACTATACAGTAAAATTTAAACAAGTTCAATTGTAAAACTAGAAATTTATGTTTGCAGAGTTAAAATATTCAACAATACATATTTTATAAATTCAGCAATATTTCATTTTATAATCATATTAATTTTAGTTATAATAATTTTCAAAAAAATTAATTAAATAATTAAAAAATTAAATCAATTTTTTGCGTTAAAATATTTGATTTTTATGTATATTCACCACGTATTGCACTATTAGTCATTATCATACACCGTCACAATGCGTGAAAACCACGTGCAATGGTGAGTTCCACATGGGTTTTACCATTGTTGCACGTTGTGATGAATTATGATAATTAATAGTTTAAAATGGTAAAATTTGTTAAAAAAATTATTTGTTATCATATTTATTTGATTTTAGTATAAAAATTTAAGCATTTTGAGATATATTCACAATACATCCCACATTTACAATCGAGGGATGAAAAATCAGATAAGAAGTCTAAATTTCAATTAATTTTAGACCCTTTTATTTTTTTTTTTGTTGGAATGATTATGCAATGGTTGCTTTTACTATTGTTTTTGAATTAAAACAAGAAAATGGTAAAAACGCTAAGAATTGAGTAGAACACATGTTTTATAACATTCACACATGATTTGCAATCAAAACACAAATCACATGTTGTTGGCAATGTTAGAGACAATGGTGTTATGGGCATTGTCCAAAGCTAAAAGGGTTGAGGAAAACACACGAAATGCAATTTTTGATAGTTTCGGGGCTTAAGCAGTGAGAATGATAGATAAAATTAACTAAAATATCTAATAAAATACTTATTTTACCCTTGAATACTCTTTCTCTCCTTATATAAAACCATCATTATGAACATATTTTTTTCAACTAACATTAGAAATTTTTTCTCTCTTAAATTCTTTCATCCAATCAATTATTTGATAGCATAAGACAAGGTTTGTATTATAGTTTTTTTTTTTTTTTTTAGGTATTTATATGAATTATTTTTGAAAATTTATTTTATGTTAAAGTTATATGTTGCATAGTAAAGGGTTAATAGAAATATTATGTTTTGTTTTAATAATTAAGAAACATAGTTAAATTTAAAGAGGACTACACTAAAATTAGTATAAAATTGAAGGGGGTATTTTAATTGACCGTAACAATTTAATTGAAATTAACCATATTTGATTTAACATAATTAAAAAATGTAATTAGTAATCAATGAACCGAAGACCATAAACCATGGACCTCAAACCGTATAACTTAAACCTAAGACCCAACACACTAAACTATATATCTTAAATCGTATACCTTAAACTGTAAACCATAAACTATAATATATAAATTTTAGACACTAAATAGTAGATCATAAAACCAGAAATTGTAATAGGTTAACCATAAAGACTAAACCGTAAACGATAAACCCTAAACAGTAAAACCCTAAATTATAAATCTAAGTTTTAAGTCTTAAGCTTGTAAACCATAAATCGTAAAGCCTTAAATTTATAAACTATAAACCATAAATACTAAACTCGTAGAAACTAAACCGCAAACCTAAAACCCTAAATCTTAGAATCCTAAGTTATAAACCCCAAACTCGTAAATATAAACTTTAAATCCTAAACTCATAGAGGCTAAACTATAAACTTCAAACCTTAAATCATAAACTAAAAACCTATAGACATTTATTTTAACCTAACTAGACTTTTTCCCTAATAATGATAGTCTACATAGTTTTGATACAAAACTCTAAATTGATAATATGTGAAATGTGGGCTAAAAACAAATAAATGAACTTGGTTAGTGTATCCAAACCTAAGATTTAGGACCTTTAAAACACCTATTAGGCTTACTTTTTTTTTAAAGAAGTCTTAAGGCAGAATTTGAGCTTTTTAAGGCCTATTTAAAGTGATGGGTGGAAAGGAGACTCGACTTGTACACTAAAGAAAAATACCAATATGTATGCCTCTAATTCATTATGATTGGCGAGAATGGCATGGCTTTTCTCCACTACATATAGTTGTCTCACTACTGCGAACTTAGTTCATGATAAAAAAGGCCAAGGGTCATCCATGCATGGTTGGAAAATCCCAGTTTAATTAAAATTGATTCCAATTTTCAATTTTGATAAAATTCTTTTAAGAAAGATTTCTAGTTCAACTAGAAATCTACTTTTAAAGAGTTAGAGCTCAAAAGGAAATTTTGGAATAGGAGTCAAATTTTAATTAAGAAACCGATTCTGAGTAAACCTATTTAATGAATTTCCTTTTCTAGTATAAAAGGGTGGGGTTTTGAATTATTCTTTGGTTAGAGGAAACTTTGCCAAAGTTAATGAGGAAACATGTTTGTTGAACCCTTGGTATTTTAACGGCCAAAAGTTTTATTTTTGTTGATTTCAGACACTACACGACCGTATGCTCATTGAGCATAACCATGCAATGTTATTTTTCAACACTTATGTTAAAAACGTGGGATCATGTTAATGATCGTGTTAGGGCCTGTAATTTTCTAAGAAAAATTTTAGATCTAATACGGTCATGCTAAAGTATAACAGGACCATGTTTACACAATTCAGGACCAACACAACCATATTAATTGTGTAACCTTATTGTGTTGAGTCAAATAAGTAAAAGTTAAAAACACGATTCCATCCAAATAAGACACAATTATGCAAAAGCATTTTTAAAGAAACACGATCTCTTCAATTATGCAACCTCGTCATGTTATGTAAAAAGGTCAAAGGTTAACAACCTGACCATGTTCATCATAGACATTCAATCGTGCTTTGTACCCTATAGTGAGACATGACCTCTAAGGATGTATAGCCTCATCATGCAAGAATGGTCAAGGTGCTTCAGTTAATGTATGACTATACACAAAGTTACTACACGAGCATGAAAGTGAAGAATCAAGAGACACATTATTAGGTTGATCATGCAACAATATCTTGCAATGCCTGTTCATGAAGAATAAAGGCTAAGAAAAATGCACGTCCATGCAAGATAAGAATGCATGATCATGTTGAGTGATGAATGAGCAACACTACCACCTTTGTTGTGTAAAGTTGATCACGCAAAAGTTTATTGAACACATTTCACAAAGCATAACTTTGTAGCTTTGACACACGACCTTGCTTAAGCGAAATGGCCATCATATATATCTCGTGTACTGATAGTGCTTAGGTCCATCATGAGCATCTAAAATTTGAAGAGACATACATGAAAAAATAAAGCACGATCGTAGGTAGGGAACACATGACCGTGCATGGTTGGTAAGTGTTATAAATAAGATGATTGAGAGTTTAATCGAGATAATAAATGAAACAAGCACAATTATCCACTTGATAAACATGACCATGCACTTAAAAAATTTATTGCAATTGCATTATTCACCTACTCAATGGATATAAATTGAATACAATGACTTCTTTATATTTTTTTCAAGTTTGTAGTATAAAAAGAAGTCAATTTGAAGTGAGAAGGGTTCGATAACGTGTCACACATCCAAGCTATCATTTCTATTGCTCTTGCTCACTTCTTTTCACTCACTAAGCTTATTCTTGATCTGTATTTGAGAAACCTTGTTCTTCATCTTGTGTATCAGCCTACTTAGAGTTTTTCTTACAAATAAAAACTTGTAATCAAACATAATGGGTGAAATCCTAGTAAACTAGTGAAAAAAGGTGAAATCCCTTTACATATAAAACTATTGTATCTTCAGGACTTTGAACATAGTTAAAACTTCAATTGGGTTTGATTGAAGGAAAAAGATGTAAGATGCTTGTGTTCAAAGCTTCAAGCCTTTATAAATTGGTTGAATAACCTTTTTCCCTTACTCTTTTTAGTTATTTTATATTTTATTTAATTTGTGTTAATTAAATTACTTGATTGTAATTGATTTATTGAGTATTTGCATATAATCTTGTTTTAGTCGGTAATTTTTTTAAATAATCCTATTCATCTCCACTTTAGGACTCTTTCTAGCCTAAAAGGTTTTATAACTTTCAAACACTTCATTCTACATTTTAGGCTTTCAAGATGCATTCAAAATACTTTTCTTAGATTTCTCTTAGGCTCCTAGAAATAGCCATAGAGAGATTTGTAAGAACTAAGCTCATGAAATCTATTCGAAGAATGTATCATTGTTGCACATTGACGAAGGGTACCAAAGGCATCATCAATTATTCCTGAGGGGAAATTAGGTCAATCAATTATTTTTTCATCATCTATTTTACTTGTTTCATATTATGATCAATATATAGTTGATTTTAGTTGTTTTTTAATTTTGTTTCATTCAACATTGACCGTGGAAGTCTAGACATCGTCTGCAGAAACTCATGTGTGGAAAGATTTACTCTCCAACACTTTGCTTTTGCCTACTACTACATGATTTCTACAATCAAAGGTTGTGCATATAGAAGTTCTAATTTGATTGTGTGTTATTGTAACGACCCCCGCCCTAGGTTACTGTACGCTGCAAAAAATACAGTATATAATAATAAAATATACCTGAGACGGAGACCTCTACAGTAAAAAGATCTGCTGTTACTGCTGCTGCTGCTGTCTGAAAAAATTTCTTTATAAAAAGAAACTATGAATAAAATTCAGTATAATAATAAATTAAAATATACTGAAATGTAAGCATAAAAACCCCAGGCTACTCATGTATAGAAATATACTGTCATACAGTGTATATAAAAATATAACACACACATATATACATGAGAAAATAAAAGCATGTGAGCCAACATGCTGTCTGCTGCTGCCGAGCCATATCCCCAAAATCTCGCAGCTGTCTCGCTCCAGCTCAGCCGCTTTCTACTCACTGACCTGCAAAAGGAAACAGGGAAGAAGGGGTGAGTGATAAAGTCACTCAGCAAGCGTTTCCAAACTCAAACACTCGCAGGTCAAACAGTAGCTGACTACATGACTCGTCACGTAGGAGATTCTGTGCTACTGTTTTCTTACTCTGATGCTCTCGATATACCGAAGTATATCCATTTTCTGTGTTATTCTTTACTGAATTATATTATGTTTCTGTTCTGTTACTGATCTGTTTCTCATGAGGTACTGTACATGACATGAAATGTAAATACTAATGTCATGTATGCTGAAAAACTGTAAAACTTACCCGTAGGCCTGATTTTCTGAAAAACTGTCTTTCTGAAAACACTTTCTGATAATAAAACTGTGATCCAAAGATCCTGAATATATACGTATAGTATATACTGAAAACTGTATCAGAAAGTACTGAAAATATCTGTTGTGCTGGTTAGACTGATGAATACAGGGATTCGACACCCTGGTCGTGTTAGTTCAAAGGCCTACTGAATCTACTGATGCACAACCAGCACTCTCTTTAACGAGCTTGGTCAATGACCATGTCCTCTCTAGTGGACGCTGGTTTCCCTCGA
Organism: Anacardium occidentale; assembly: GCA_026122585.1. Lineage (NCBI taxonomy): Eukaryota > Viridiplantae > Streptophyta > Magnoliopsida > Sapindales > Anacardiaceae > Anacardium > Anacardium occidentale. The sequence goes on along the minus strand of JAJEJH010000635.1, from coordinate 110,715 downwards.
ACTCACAGGTGTCCCCTCGTATCCACCCCTATCTAATATATGAAATCTCATATATTTATATCTGAAAATCATACTGTTGGAGCCTTGGATCCAGTTCTGAAAACATCTGATATGGCATGTCGTGCTCAATGCTGATAATCATGCATGATATGTTGTTTTCTCATGTTATATATGAATTCTGTGTGCTTAGAAATAGCTTAAAGTGGCTTAATTTCTCTTTTAAGTTTCTTTTATGCTTTTTCTTAAGTGCACGGGCGTGTGTTTCTGTGTGCACGGGCGTGTGTCAAGGCACACGGGGTCGTGTGCTTCTCGTGCGTCTGGGTGTGCTAGCTTCTGGAATTTATTTCTCAAACTTTGGCTGGCTACACGGGCGTGCAAAGCTAGGCACACAGGCGTGTATTGCACTGCATGGGCGTGTGGCTGCTCCAAAATGCTTCTCGTGTCTTGCATACACGGGTATGTGGAATTGGGAATGGACACACGGACATGTGTCTGGATTTTCATACACACACGGATAGTATGCAAGGCCGTGTCTATGCAGAATTGAGGCCACATGAGCGTGCATCCAAGGCGCACGGGCGTGTGCTCAACCCAGATTCTGTAGATTACGTCTGAAAATCCAGAAATTTTCATACTAAACACTTCCACACTCCAAATCAACAAACATACACACCTCCATTACTACTAGTATGCATAAATTCATCAAATCATCATCTCAAACACGCCATTCATCATAAATAAAGCATAAAACACATGTACATAAACATATACACATATAAACATGAAAAAGCCACTCAATCATCCAATCATGCTTCATATCAAAGCTCAAGCATGCTGATAATGTTTCAAACAAGCACACAAGTTTCTCATAAGCTGAAAACAGCCAAACATGTTTCGAATACAGTGAAAGAGGTAAGGAAAACACTTACCTCGTGTCATAGAAGCTCGGTCTCTCTCCCTGGAAGCTTCAGGATCTCTAATCTGAAGCTGGGCTGCTAGGGGATCTCTCTCACCCAATCTAGGGTTCATTGGAGCTGAGGAAGAAGAAGAAGAAATAAGATGGAAGCTGGAAAATAAGCTGGAAACTACGCAACTGAAGAAAATAAACTTATTTATCTGGTTGAGGCAAGACACACGGTCGTGTGTCCAAGGCACACGGTCGTGTGTGCGGTGGAAAATCACCATTTCCACCCACCTTTGCATATAAACTAAAACCAAGCCCCAAAAGACTTCTAAATGACTCTTCTACCCCCTGAACTCTCTTAAACTCTTTCCTAACAAGGAAATCTCTCTTTTACCCTTGGATTCAGAACCTAAAATGATAGTTTTACCCTTGGGTCATTACAGTTATCTATCTCATATGTCTTTTGCATGTGTTAAGTTGTATTAGAGTAATCAATTGGCATTTATATCATGTTATTATGATGTTTATTATGCATAAGGGAAAGCTTATATATTCAATGATGCATGGGTTGGGATTAATGCATGCATATCTCTTGTGTGTATATACACACGCACACACACACATATATGATTTACTAATGATGTCATGCATGAGCATGATTATTATTATTGACGATTAAAGTCGCACAATCCACATATAAGGATTGTTTGCATGTTTATCAAGTTCATGCATTGTTTATGTAGTGTTTTATGTTATGTTCTTATCATATGCAGAACATGCTCGAGAGGAAGATGAAAGCATCGATAGGATGCACAAAACCCCTAAATGAGGAAATTACCAAACTAATATGGGAGTTCGTATCTTGATCATATTATTAATGTATTTGTCTATTCTATATTTTGTCTCATTATTTGTCTAACCTTTTGTTTTGAAGGCTTTACCTTTTTAAACTTGTTTAGGACTATATATTTGTATAAGGAAAGTTGTAACTTTTAATTCATTATATTTGATTTGGATATAATTTATTTTAATCACTTGTGGTTGATTTAGATAGTTGCAATATATTTTGTGCTTAATAAAAGGGAAATTTAAGATATCGAAACATAATTAAAACGAACCATATAGTGGAGATTAGCTTTCAGACTAGATGATGTGAGTGCTTAACACCTTTCTATTATTGTAATTAATCTTTAAACCCTCTCATTTGGTAGATAAGAATGGTTTAAGTCTTTTGTGAGGAATCCTACTAATCATTCATCTTTATCGATGTTTTCTTTTCCTAATACAATCTTTAGGTGGCGACTTCATAATACACTCTGTGATAGGCTAGAAATCCATTCACACACTCATCGGTAATGATAAAATAATATGGCAAGTCTTACCTGACTTTGTGTGACAAAAATATGTCATAACTATGACGAATTCATTGGGGAAAATGCAAAGAGTTGATTCTATTGTAGTATGTTTTAATCATGTTTTTCCCTTGCATTGGATATAACAGTTAAGACTTATGTTGAAAATCCATTTGGCATAAGAGAGGTCTATCATGTACACTAGCTATTGGCACGTATCTTTAGGTATATAAAGAACCTATGGTTTCAACCTTTGATACCCTTCAACCTTTCCTGAGTCAAAACCTATGTTATTGCCCATAGAAGTTGACCTGTAAGACCCTCTGCATGTGACTGACCGAGTCTAATCCTTATGTATGAAGCCTCATGTTTTTATACCCATTCTGAAATATGCCTTGACCTATGACGTTGAGATTTTATCAATCATTTCTTCGAGTGGCCCTTGTAATACCTTGGTCTATAATATGCTTGAAAATCAGAATTCGATAAGATACTGAGTCTCTAAGTCGTAAACTAACTAGATTATCACATTTAAAAATTATTAACTACTAATCATGCATAATAGGAAAACATAACATAAGAAGTACTTACTAAATAATACCTTTTTATTAAACTTTGCTATATATGGAATATATTATTTATGAAACTAATAAACTTGTCTAAAAAACTTATCATATCTTGTTATATTTACATAAAAATCAAAACTCGTAAAAACATAAAACTGGTGAAATATACATACATGAAAATTGATCCCTTCCAGGATCACTTACCTTATGTGTGTGGCTCTTTCAATCTTTGCATGGCAAAGATCCATACCAAAGCATGTTATCCAACCCTTATAAGGCCAACACTTTTGGTGACCACACAAGGCATAATTTATGAGGCTTTCTATGCACATATAGTGTTCCTAAAGGCCTTATACATGGGTTTGAATTAGAAAGAGTTTAAAGAGTTTAGGATGCAACCCAAAAAGAGGAAAATTAGTTCTATATACAAATGAATGCATTTCATGTGTCTCGTATTTATCATTTTAAACTTTGCACACTAATGTAATGAGATCGGGATTATGAGATATTTTTCACCTAAGATGACACACACCACATGTGTGTGACACATATGATCATATCAAGGCTAAATAATACACTTTTCAACCTTATCTAACTCTAATTCAATGGATTCGATACAACATCATGGAAAAACATCCATTTGGACCCATAAATGGCTGATTAGGCTCACATATCCATTTTAACTTTCAACCTCATCTAAATGGATTCAATAAATCCTCAAAAGTTCTTTCTATTCTCTTCCCTCAAGATTCAGTTCAATTTGGACTTCAAATCATGTTGAGTCCAAATCCTAATTTATTTATCTAGAACAAGGGCTTGATTCATTTTAATGAATTTAATTGTTTCTCACATCTTTCAACCTCTTTATATGTGTGACCCAAAAGTTGTCTAACGATATAATATTATACAATCTCATGTCATGTTTTAATTTATGTTCGATATCTCTCTTTATACAAATCATGAGTGAGCTCTAACAAACTATCATGGTCACCCGTCTATTAAAGTGTCAATATTAATACCTCTTATGTCGGACTAGTCAATATCATGTTTGAATCATTATGCTGGAAAGAACAAATCTACCTGTACAACTGTTTATCCCATCACCATAAACATAAACATAAACATATATATTGACATCTACCTCTGCCCTTGCTAATACAACACATGCCTTCTTCTTCTTCTTCTTCTTCTTCTTCTTCTCATTATTATTCAAACATTTACATTGCATTATTCTTAGAAGTTCTGTTTTGTTCTCACTTGGCCGATTCAAGCAGAGCCAAGTACTTAGCTATAGCTTCACCTTCTTTCGTAACTTCAATGTCATAGTCTGAAAATGCATCTCCAGTTATTTCATGGGCAAGTTCATCTTCCATCTCTGCATCTCGCTCCTCTATATCACTTGTCATTGTCATTGATGTATCTTCAACATTCTCGATGCCACTCAAACTACTTGGGCTGTGATTGTTAGGGATTGAATTCGAAGTACTTGCACTGTTGTTAGTTTCATTCATGGGGTTTGACTGAGGTTGTTCCAGTAGTCGGGCCATTGCTTGGTCAAAAGTGATACCATCCTGACAAGCTTCAACCACTGAATACAACACCACATAAAAACCTTGTAAGAATGCTAGGCACTCATTTACTAAAGTCTACAAGAAGAAATGTAAGAGTGAGAGTAAAAGAGCTTGGCCTATTGATGAGGTAGCAAATATCCAAACGAAAGACACGTATTATGTTTAGAAAAATTAATAAAAAAAAGGCAGCAGGGGATAAAAGGACCCAGCGATTAAAAAAAGGCAGCAGGGGATAAAAGAAGGACCTAGCCTCTCAAAAGCTAGGAAATTCAAGGAGAGATTCGACCTCTCAAACAGCCTTGAATTTTTTGATTTTTACTATTTCATTGCAATGGGAAAATGATCAGGATATTGTAGTTGGAATTTGATTAATGAAAGTAGTTGAGTTTATTTGTTAATCTAGGTATCTGTGATGTGGAAACTTAATACTATCTAACCATCATTTTGTGTTGCTTGTTGGTG
>JAJEJH010000635.1:0-105845 GCA_026122585.1 Anacardium occidentale | reverse complement strand
CAAGTACTTATCTATAGCTTCACCTTCTTTCGTAACTTCAATGTCATAGTCTGAAAATGCATCTCCAGTTATTTCATGGGCAAGTTCATCTTCCATCTCTGCATCTCGCTCCTCTATATCACTTGTCATTGTCATTGATGTATCTTCAACATTCTCGATGCCACTCAAACTACTTGGGCTGTGATTGTTAGGGATTGAATTCGAAGTACTTGCACTGTTGTTAGTTTCATTCATGGGGTTTGACTGAGGTTGTTCCAGTAGTCGGGCCATTGCTTGGTCAAAAGTGATACCATCCTGACAAGCTTCAACCACTGAATACAACACCACATAAAAACCTTGTAAGAATGCTAGGCACTCATTTACTAAAGTCTACAAGAAGAAATGTAAGAGTGAGAGTAAAAGAGCTTGGCCTATTGATGAGGTAGCAAATATCCAAACGAAAGACACGTATTATGTTTAGAAAAATTAATAAAAAAAAGGCAGCAGGGGATAAAAGGACCCAGCGATTAAAAAAAGGCAGCAGGGGATAAAAGAAGGACCTAGCCTCTCAAAAGCTAGGAAATTCAAGGAGAGATTCGACCTCTCAAACAGCCTTGAATTTTTTGATTTTTACTATTTCATTGCAATGGGAAAATGATCAGGATATTGTAGTTGGAATTTGATTAATGAAAGTAGTTGAGTTTATTTGTTAATCTAGGTATCTGTGATGTGGAAACTTAATACTATCTAACCATCATTTTGTGTTGCTTGTTGGTGGTTGTGAAAAGGGTACTGCAGGGTGGGTTTTCTAGACCGAATAGACATAAATAAAACAATATACACATTTTTTATAGCAATGCAAGATTAGTCAAAATTGTTTGTGACATAATAATATGACCTCATTTCACATCTTACCTCAAGCAAAAGGGTTTTCCATACCTTTTGAACGTTCAAAGCCCATAGAAACAAGCTGTTCAATTGTGGCATCAGCCGCCTGTTGCCGCCTTTTTCTTTTCCTGGACTCAATATGAATCTGCAGTTCAAATATATAAACGAAGATAAATGTTTGAATTTAATTCAAATAGAAAACTTCATGAGAAATATAACCTGTAATACAGAATTTGTTTCTGGATTTGTCAAGTCATCCAGTGCTTTTTGAGTGTCATTTTCATTTCTTCGAAGGGCTTCAGCAGCAAGCTCTTTCTCAAACCTGCCAAAATAGCAAATTTTCAACTTCAGTCCAGTATATATACGTAGCTTGTGCTTTGAACATCTACAACATCATTTATGCATTCTTAATATCATATTAAAAAGAAAGAGAACTGAATTATTTTGTATTGCTTACCCAATGGAGACCAATTCTTTTAAGTTTTGGAGATCCACAGCTCTCTTCAGGGGTGTCATTCCATACTTTTTCTGCTCCCTGCAAACATGTCATCTATTCAACAAAATGATGGAGATATGAACTTACAATAAATTTATTGGTCATTTTCTAGGCTTGAAGGAGAGAAAATAGATGACAAGTGATGCATAATACCTACAAACATTCTTCTTAATTTTCATAGCCATGTTCAGCATTTGGTGTAGTATAAATGAATTCATTCACTAAACTACTTAAGACAACTTTAAAAGATACAGATTTATAGTAGTTATTTTTAAGGCAATTGTATTTAATTTTATCAAAGGAGACTAACATTATTTCCCTTCTTCGCCGTTCATTATCCTCCCTTTGCTGTGCTCTCTTTGCCTTCTCCTCTACGAGAAAATCAATGGCACTCCCAACATCTTGATTGCTTATTCGCAAAGCCCTCTTTGCATCATGTTCGCTGAAGCCCATACTAATTACCAAGGATAAGGCTTCATCTGGCACTTGTAGCTGAATCAATAACAGAAGGTTGTTTCACCAAGAAGGAAAATAAGAAGAAAAAAATAAAGAAAATTCTACTTGAAGTATGAATGGACAGCTGGCTGCAAAGGAAAACAGAAATTTATCACCAGCAAAGAGCTTAGACGAGACCATATCTATTTCAATGTTAATATAATACACTTTAAATGCTTTTGAGGATGCTATTAATATAAATATTTTCTTCAATTGACAAAGAATTGTAAAAACTATTTTACAATTTAATTCTTTAAGAACAATCAAGCATACATTTGGTAAATAGAGCAGGCGTGCTCTAATTCTTTAAGAACAATTGAAAATACAAAGAATTCTTCAAGGAAAGTAACTAGAACAAGTAGTGCTCTAATACATCTGGTTTGACCTATATTGTAACTTAAACTTCTCTGCTCATGAAAAGTTAATTCATAATCACCTGAAAGAATTTTGCTTGTGCAGAGGTCAAAGCTGTCCGAGATTTATCAAACTGACCACTGTGATATGCCACCACCCCTTCCAACAGCTCCATTCTCAGATGCCTAAAAAAATAAGGTAAAAAGAACTTAGCTTCACGGTGCTAGCTAAAATTATTCCTTCTGTTCTGGAGCATAAATACCAAAAACATGAAAATGAACACTCACAAAGCAAGCTCTGGATAGCGACCAGCTTGGAGCAGTCTCATACGTGAGGAGTCTTTTCCATGAGAACGTTCTAGTCCTTCTCTAGCTTTCTCAAGGCGCACTCCTGCCACTGAAAGCCTGCTGATGTCTTGGAGCAAAAAATAGCACCAGACCATGTCTATTTGCAGAATCGGGACATTGTCAACAAGCTGGGAGAAGCAAATAAATGGCCAAAAGGCAGAAGATTTTTAGTAAATTTATAGTTTGATAAGGGAAAACTCTCACAACCATATCAATCAGCTGTGTGCTATATTTCAAATGGTAATTTCAAATAGAACTAAAATTCATCCAAGTTATAAAATTATATAGCATGTTTGGTTTTTGATTGAGCAGCAATTAATCAAAGCTACAGTTCATTATGCATTTTAAACCATACATGAATCAAAAGCAAATTTCAAGAAAGTTGGATTATTAAAAAAAAAGTGATTAAGAGTGCATATTCTTTAATAAGCAGCTCACCAAAGCACTCCTGATAGAGAAATTAAAAAATGCAATTCATGTCAATGAAATTATTGTTAAATCCCACTGTGAATAACATGGCACAACATGATTAGTCTTGACTGAACATAGATCCAAATATCCATCTTAACCTAGAAGAATGAAAGTTGCTCACCTCAATGACCTTGGGATTGCAAAGAGAAAAAGCCTCCTACAAAAGCAAAGAAAACACAAGCACTTGAATATTAGATTATTCACAGGAAAAGTTTTGACTGAATATATTAACAACCAACTTCACTGGTGAAAAATTTTCCATAATGCTGAACCCTATAAATTGTTTAGCAAGAAAACAAAAGTTTTGGGAAAAAAGTAAAAGGAGAAATGTTGATCAAAAAACTAGTCTCTCAAGACCATCAAATCGCATTGCCTATCAGAAATTTCACATAACTTTGTCTCATAATAGATCTTGAGTTGTAAATAAGCTTCACACTATCTTAGGCTGTTAAAAAATAAACCAAGAAATCTTACAGCCCTATCACCACAAGTTTCCTTTTCAGGCATTGGGAAAAAGGATGTTCAATCAATTACCCTTCACAGAATGATATCACAGCAAAAACTATAATTGCAGCTTATTTAAAATGTATTGAACATTTAAAAATAGAAAACAGTATAAGGAACTGACCTCTCCCATGGTAAGCACTTCCAATGCATCCCTATACATCTCCTTCTTAATTAGACTCTTTGCATTTGCATGAAGCATCAGACCCATCATCATTGCCCTATCAAATGTCAGTTCAAATGTTAACATCACAGACCAAAAACCCTCAAATCCCAAAAATATAGTACACGATTAATTCTAATAGACAGATTATTACAAGAAAAACTATTCACATATCATACCGCCGATCAGTCTCAGATCCGAACTGTATTTTCTTTCCATTTTGATCTTCAAGTTCTAGATTGAAGTCCTCAACTGGTAATGAACCATCTGCATGTCTCTCAACAAGCGCAGTAGCAGCCGCCCTGTCAATTTTAATTAGTAAATACTAAATATGAGGAAAAAAGAATAGTAATTTGATTTAAACAAATAATTTTTTCTCCTCTGTTAATCAGCATCAATTGAAGAGAAAAGGAGGAATAGATTTCTGAAAAACCAAAACTATTGAGTGCAGAGACAATCAATAACCAATTAAAAATAATTCACTCACTTTCGTATACAAGACTGAATTGCTGACATGCTAAAATAATCCTGTTAACCACTCAGTTAATTTAGACAGATTTTATAGCATTGTCAAATTAGACATTTTGCTTATTGCAAAGTTCGAACTCCTAACAAGAGAGAAATCAACCAGATTACCTACTTAGCACAATGCCTCGCCAATTATATTACTAGAACATACAAAAATAAACAACAACAATAAGAATTTGAGTGAAAATACAGAGGCAACAAGGCACTCAGGGAAAGGATAAAACAGAAGAAAGAAAAAATTCATTCCTTGTTTTGTCATCTCAACCAACATTCAAAGGAAATTTACAGCAAATATAAACACCTCAAATTTTATCACCCTTTTCACCCAATTAAACACATTGCCTATCACAAACCCAAATATCCATCACACACTAAACAACCATTACACCAAAAGTAATTATTTAATCAGACAGCAACACAAACTGAAGAATCCTTTGAGACCCACAAATAAGAACCAAAGAAAAATTTTTTTGAGCCATTATAAGCACAAAACGTTGCTTATACAAAGCCATAGTTAATCAAAATCAACAAACCAATGATCAAAAGATTTTATTGTCTTTTTTACACAATTCAACACCGTGAGCCGATGTCTAATTATCAAAAAGCACTCCTGATAAAAAAGAATAAACGTATAAACGGAAATTACAAAATTCAATAGAAAGACCACATTATCTATTCGTCCGAAAGGGGGTACTCTGATCATAAGCAACTAACTGAAAAATCAAAACCCAGAAGCAAGACAGAAACGTTAAACAAAGAGTGTTGAAAGGCTCACTTAATGCGGGAGAATCTACTAGAACGTTCTTCTTCAGCCATCAACTCATCCTTCAATGACTTGCCCTCATCAACAGCAAGACGAGTGGCAAGAATCTTAGCGTTGTTTCTGATACCCAATTGGCTCAAATTTTCACTACCATCGCCATCTTTTAAGACTTTGCCAGCACATATTAAATTGACGGTATGAGGTAACATGTTTGATCGCTTTGCAACTTCTTCTCTCAACATGGATACGCCCCAATTCTCCAGTTCCACCTCTAAGACGCCCACCCATGTGCCTGCTATCTTCAGTTTCGCCATTGAAGACTTCGATTTTGGACAAAGCAAGTGAAAGAGAACTGCACTGACTTTGTTGTTTGCCTTGGAGAACAAGGAGACTTAAGGGAGAAGTTTTGGAAGTGGGGTTAAATATCTTATGCGCTAAAGTTGAAAACGGAGTACAAGATACTGCATTATCAATCTATCAAATGAAATATTAATTAAAATATCCTAAATTCGAAGGGATTTAAATGATAATTTTAAGAGAGATAATACAAACATAGATAAAAATGAAAAGGTTTACAAAATTGTGTAGAAATATAAAAGGGTCTTGATATCGTCTATCATACATCTTCAATTTAAAATCATCAATTTTTTGTTAATTTTTAATTAAATTCATCTCTATAATGAGTTATAATTTAGTATTAATTGATATAATCGATTGTTTAAATGTTTATTATGATTATTTTTCTTTTAATTTAAAATATCAAATTTTTGTAATTATTATTAGATTTTTAGTTTAAAGTTAGTTCTTAGTTGAAAAAAAGGTTATTTATTAAATAGATCGTGATTTATGTGTTGTAACTATAAATTTTGTCAAGAAATTATAGATTTTTTATTAATAAAATATTTAAGATTTAAAGTCACATTTTTGAATTTTTCTTAAGAAAGGAATATTTTTAAAGCTTAAATCAAATATTAGATGATGGAAAATATTTTTTTGTTAATTTATTGTATGATTTATTGAGTAAAAGATGAATTTGGCTGGAAAATGAAACCTTTTTTTTTTTGTGTGGGTAGGCATTAAAAATTCAATAGATATTGGATAGATCACATGGAATTACTATTTATCGAAATTAAGGGGTAAATGATAATTCTAATGTCCATCGAGGGGCAAATTGATAGTTGTAAATCATAAAAATTGAATAACAGGAAGCTAATTAATTAAAATTTAGCAGAGAAATTAAGCAAACAAAAAATAAAAAGCTAATTATCAAGTAAATATATTTAGGATTTAATATTCTTTTTTTGATATCGATAAACCATGTAAAGATTAATATATTACCTATTTCTATAATAAGATGTTAATAAAAACCTGTTAGAATTCATTGTGATAATTAATTGATTCACAATGAATATAAATATATTTCTAAACCATAATTCTAAAATTAACAAAACACGAACAGGTTAATTATATATCTTTCAATAGCGTAAAATCAACCTACAAATAATTTCGAAATTGGGCCTCAAACACCTAGTAAACAATCAACTTACAATCCCTAAATCAAAAACTTTATCAATATTAATTAAGATAAAAATCTGTCAACAACCACAAAAATTCATAGATCCATTGTGAATTCTAGATTGAAAATTTAGTCACTCATAACCATCATAATAAATTCGCAAGAATGAGTTAAAGAAGAACACATAATAATTAATTAAGAGAAGAAAACAATTATCAAGAAAATAGTAGAGAAAACTCTTGGGTTTTTGAGTTTGATTGATTGAATATTCTTTAAATTGTCTTTTAACCTGGAATTTTCTTTTCAATATTTGTGTTTGTTTCTTTGAAACTTTCTATAAAAAGGTGTTGTAATTGTCTCACTACAAAATAATTAATATTTACTAAAGTTTTCACAAACGTCACTAAAAGTCTAAATACTCTTTTATACCTATATTTTAATTTACATTTATTCTAATTGTAGTTAAAATACTCTTTTATAGTGGCTTTGTAACTGTTGGTGTTAATGTATAAAAACATTGTTGTAAATGGGCTTTTGTAGAGTTTTATAAAATATTGATAAAAATCATTTAAAAATGCTATTATAAATGCATTGTTTTCCCTAAAATGCAAAACATTTCCCTTTTCACTAACAATTTTCATCTGTTGCGAAAGACTAATTTGCTATGCCACTTATCTTGTTTGCCCATCAACGAGCTGCCCAAATCACCGTCGTCTATCATGCATAATCTTGGCAGTGTACAAAAAAGTTGTCGATTGATTGCATGACTACTTTTGCTTAGGTTTTTTTCATTACTTATTATTTTAGCTCTTTTGGTATAAGAGTAAGACTACAACTTAAAATATTATTCATTTGCCAATGAGTTATAATAGATAACTACAAGTACAAGAGATGAATGAGTTTTAATACAAAAAATGAGGAATTTCTAGAATAGTTGAATAGCTACATTAATCTTGTATTTAGGGATAAATCAACTACTTACAATATTCTATGTGCTCGCAAAAGTGTGTTAATTACTACCACAAAAACTGGGTTGAAATATATGATCATTTAGTGGTTCATGACGTTATATTAGGGTATACCACTTGATTTTATATCAAAATTCTATTGCAAATGTTCAAGTTGAACAAAAAATGCCTAGAAATAATGACATGAAAAAAATGTTACATGATATTTTTGGGACATTGGGTCAAAAGATAGATGTATAGATAGGTAGAACAAATGTAATAAAGTCTAATGTCGATGTAACCACACCACAAGAAAATAGAAACCAATTTCTGAGGTAAGAATAATATTTTGGGAAATTAATGAAAGATACTAAGGAAGAATTATATCCAATGTGTGAGGATTTTAATAAACTTTCCTTTATATTTTATATCTATAATTTAAAATATTATTATGGTTGGTCTAATGAATCAGTTGATATTTTAATTAAGCTTTTAAAAACACTTTTTTTAAATGGTAAAACATTACCAAACTCTTTCTATGAAACAAAAAAGCTTTTTGATGCATTAAGTCTTAAGTATGATAGGATTTATGTTTGTCCTAATGATTGTATGCTTTTGAAAAGAAAAGGCTTATGATGATGTATGCTCAATTTGCAGGGCCTTTTGTTGAAGAACTTTTAAGGATGATTCTTGTAATGGTACAAGTTTGAATTTTGTGAAGAAAAAGAATATTCCAACAAAGTTATTATGGTATTTTCCTTTAAAGCCTAAGCTTCAAAGATTATTCATGTTTCCTAAAACTTCAGTCTTTATGACATGATATGACAAACATCATACTAAGGATAACATTTTGAGACATCCAACTAAACTCATAAGCTTGAAAAGTTTTTTACTTTAGATGTTTTGAATTTGTTAGAGACCTTCGAGATATTCAATTGGGTTTAACCAACGATGACTTTAACCTATTTGGTACAATGTAAAGTACTTATAGCATATGATTAGTTATTTTAATACCCTATAGCTTACTGTCATAGTTGTGCATGAAACAACAATTTTTCATACTTTCATTATTAATTCCTGGACTAGTTAAGGTTGAAAATAATATATATATTTATTTGCAACCTCTAATAGAGGAATTAAAAGAATTATAAAAAGTAGGGATAGATACTTTTGATGTTTCATTTAAAGAAAATTTTCAACTACATGCAGCAATTATGTGGACCATAAATGATGTTCTAGCTTATGATAATTTGTTTGGTTAAAACACTTACAATTCTTTTACATGTCCTTGTTGAATATAAAGACAAAATCTAGTTGATTAGGAATGGTAAAAAGTTTTGTTTTATGGAGTATTAACATTTTTTGTAAATCAGTCATAGGTTTTGATTTGAGTAGAGTCATTTGAAGCGACAACTAAATTTAGATCTAATCCTATTCCACCTTCTAAGTTAGACATTTTGGATCAATTAAGAGATATTAACATTTTTTTTTTTCCAATTACCTTTTGATAGTACCACTTATTAAGACATAACCTTGATATGATACAGATAGAAAAGAATGTTTATAACAATGTGGTGAATAAAATTTTAAGTATTGATAAGAAGTTTAAAGATTACATTAATGTTGATTGTGACTTGCAAGAAATGAATATATATAAAAAAAAGTTATGACCTTAATTGCTAGATTAAAAAAAAAAATCCTATTTACCTCCCACCTGCTATACTATGGTGCCATATAAGAAGAAATTTTTTATGAAGTATTAGAAATGTGAAATTTTCAGATAGTTATGTATCAAACATCTCACGATATGTTCATAAACAACGTAAATTAATAGTCTAAAAATTCATAACTGCCATATTTTAATGCAACAGCTTTTTTCTCTTGTAAAAAAGAATTTAAAACATATGAAGAGTAACTTTTTCCCCTTACTTTCCACCTGATTATACCCTTCTTTCTTGTATCTGCTTCTACTGCCTTAAGCTTTATTGCTTCTTCTCTCCTACTCTCTAACAACTTATTTCTCTAATTGATTGACCTTTTTGATTTGGTCTTTCTCATTCTCTCAGTATATGTTTTTTCCTCCAATTTTTTAAGCGTGTAAGAGTTATACCTTCATTTATATCTGTATGATAATTCATCTTGTGGCATTCTTTTGGGGCATGGTTTTTGTCTCTTCCTACCCTTACCTTTTTTGTTTTGGCCTTCCATCATTTCAAGTGTGTTTTCTTCTCCTTAGCCTTTTTTCTACTATTGTTGTCTTGGTATCTTGCCAGGTTGTTAAAGCTTATGTCTAGTCCTTACGTCTCTAGTTGTGTGTGTTGTATTGGTGTGATTAGTTATGTGTATAGTTATTTTGCTGAGTACAACTATTGTCTATGAGTGTGTGGTGTGTGTGTTTGCCTTATCTTTCTTGTCTTTAGTACAAGTTCTATGATGACCGATGTGGTACCTCTTATGAATGGTAGTAGTTGCCCTCCTCAGTTGGTTGGAAGGTGTATTGGTAGTAAAAGTGTGGTAGGCAAGCCTTGGAACAAGTTGTTCAATACTAAGATGGTCCATTCGAACCTTAAATTCATTCCCTCCTCTACCTTTAGTAAGTTGGGTAAGAAGCTTATTGAGCTCTTAAAGGAGATGGCCTGTGAAGGTGCTAAATGATAATAGTTATGCACTATGGGATTCTTCTTAGGAAGAATACCACTATTTTTAGTTATGAAGAGATTTACCGAAAGAATATAGGGTAATCTTGGCCTTGTTGATGTCACTTCTAATGGTTAAGGAATATATGTTTTGAAGTTCAAGGATGTTGACAAATTTGGAAAAAGTGCTTAATAATGACTCGTGGTTGATTGGGGGTCAACATTTCTTTATTAGGAGATGGACAAGAGACTTAACTATGATCATGGAAAAGATAAAAACATTAACGGTATGGGTTAAGATTTTTGGTATCCCACTGGAATTTTAGAACCCTAAGAGATTCAACTACATAGTAAATTGAATCAGAAAACTAATACAGTACAAATAGGGCCCAACTTGATTTCATGAAAATCAACATTGAGATGGAAATTAACAAAAAGTTCCTAAATTCATTCGATGTTAAGCTTTCTAGCAGTAAAATTATAGAAGTAAATGTGGATTATGCTTGGAGGCCGATTAAATGCCAACATTACAAACAAAATGGACCAACAAAAGAGGAATGTAGAATTGGAGCTTCCAATTTTGTGGATAAAAGAAGAGTGGTTGAGATTAAGGGTAGGGTTACTTCAAAAGATAATGGTGAGCTACTAATTTGATAAGGGCATCAAGGATAACTAGCATTTGAAGGGGAAAGGTTTGCCATGAAAAGAAAATGGTTCTTTACTCAAAGGTGGATCAACAAATAGGTTTGAGTGCTTAACCTTGACACAAAGGAAGATAATAATGGATTGACTATAGACGATGGCAATATTGTAGATAAAAATAGGGTTTTTCATCGTTTATTAGAGGACTACCTACCATCGGATGTACCAATTAAAAATAAGACTAGAGATTGAGGAAAAGAAATGGAAGCTAGAGAGGCCAATGATATAGAACATACAAGACAAAGGTAAATTTTAGAAATTGGGGGAGTTGGAGATAAAAAAGAACTAATAAAGGAAAGTGAGGAATGTATGAAACTCCTATAGTCAAACCATTTGGGAAAACCATTATGGTAGATGAGATGGATATCAAGACTAAGGGGTGTAAGAAAAATCAAAAAGAAAGAAGACTAAAAATAGGAAAAAAGAGGGGAATTGATCGTCTGCTATTAAGATCAATGGTTAAGCTTGCTTTTGGAATATTAACGGTTTGAATACCTCTTTAAAGCAAGAGGAGATTCAAAAATTAATTAGGAATAAGACATTATATGTTATTACCATTTTGGAGACCAAAGTGAAGGAAGGAAACAAGGATGCCATCAGAGAAAATGCTTGTGGTGAGTGAGAAATGATTGATAATTACAGTTCTTTCTATAGAGGCATATTTGGGTTACGTTAAGAGAAGAAAGACCAATTTATCCACTGTATGATAGAAAATATTGTGTTGAGCAATAAATTTTTTGCTACGTTTGTCTATAGAGCTAATAGCTATATTGAGAGAAAAGAGTTGTAAAAGGAAATCATAAGGATTAATACTAAAATTGGTAGTGAATTGTAGGTGATTATGAGAGATTTCAATGCAATAAGAAAGAAGGATGATAGGGTTGGAGGATCTAGAGACTGGTATGCCCATGATAAGGAATTTAATAAATGTTGCTTGCAAGCTTGGTTGGATGATTTGAGAGCAATGGGGCCAAGACATGGAGTAATATGAGTAACGAAGATCATAAGGTGGCAAGCAAAATTGACAAACTCCTTATTGATGATAGTTGGCTTGATAAGTTCCCTAACTCTTATGGTATGATTCTTCCTAATAGTATATCAAACCATTACCCTCTGATTGTAAATTGTGGTGATTTAGTGATGGATAAGAAAATATCGTTCAAATTCTTCAACTTTTAGGCCTATGATCATTAGTTCCTTTCTTTGGTGAAAGAGTATTGGTGAAAGAGTATTGGAACATGAATATTGAAGGCAATCTTACGTTTAAGTTAGTTAAAAAGCTTAAGCTGGTGAAGTCCAACCTGAAAGAGTTAAACAAGGAGAAGTTTTGGTGTATCTCTAAGAGGGTCAGGATTGCTAGGGATAGGTTAGATGCCATTTAAGTTCAACTTCTTAACAATCCCTTTAATGATGTTCTTTAGTCGACCCCACCCTTTCCTTTTCTTTGGTAACCTACTCCATCAACACTACTTCTTTATTACTATGAGATCTCATCATTGTCATGATTTTTGAATCACCACCATGTTGTCTTATAAAAAATAAAGTTGTATGTTAGACTTAATAGTAGGTTGTGTCATATCGTGTTAGGTAAACATTGATGTGATATATTGTGCCTTTGTATTGGACTATGTCTAAGCCTATCAATTAACGAGCTTTGCGGGTTATGCAAGCCCATGCAAAAGGCAAGACTTAAAGCATGACCTAATGCCTTGTAGGTCTTCAGCAAGCTATGCCTATCGAGCCTTTAATAGTTTAGTCCACGTGCTTTTGCAAATTGACTCACTAATTTAATTTTTTTAATCCATTTTAAAAATTGTTATATTTTCTAATATAAATAAACACGTTAGAAAATTAAATTATGATTAAAAAATAATATTATTTATAACGAGTGAATTTAATTATTAAAATCAATATCATCTATGTGATGTTAAAAACTAAAATTTTAGTTAAAACTTGATAAAAAAAAGTTATTGGATGTATTTTTCAACTGTATGATTCTTACACTTTACATGGAAAGATATACTTTATGTTAAGTGTATTTTTCCATATAAAGTGTAAGAGTCATTTTTTCGAAAGATTCAATCTAGTAATTTCTTTAATTCATTAGTATTTACCAAATATCAAGTTTTAATTATTTCATAAATGTAAAATTGATTTTAATAACTTTATTTACCAATTATATACGATTGCTTTTTTCTCCTCACACCATAATTTTTTATGTTTTTATTGAAAACATAGTTTATAATTTAGTGTTAATAAATTTAATATATTTTTTTTTTTGATAATATTATTTGGATAATACCAATATTAGAGCTCAACATAGCTCACAAAGGACGTCTGAGTCGGTTTACAGGCGAGTCTAACCCCCTTAAGATGTTGAACTCTCATGCTCTAATCATAGATGTCAACAAAACTTTGTCTATGAACTTACATACCAAACCCTAAATTCCGGGCTGACATAATGTTTTACCAAATCGAATTGGAATTATCTGAGTTGATGCTTTGGCTTACCTCATTCCAATCCTCCATTATTAAATATGTTAGATTAAATTATATTTTATTCAAAAAAATTATGCTCTTCTTTGGAATGCTTTCACGATTCCACAAATATCATCCACCTTAATTTGATCATTCTCACTCTCAGTCCAGTAGCCATGACAGCCGGCGGCCGAAAACCCGAAACAGCCAATACCACCACCGTCAAAAAACGAAAACCCAAAAACTTAACTCCAGAACTCTTGTCTCTCATCTCCACCGCGATCTCCGCCGCTCAGACTTTCGTCCTCCAGAACGACATTCACCTCCTTCCATCCCAAATCCTCTCCTTCGAATCCCTTTTGTCTTCTCTTTCCTCCCATTTCCCGTATCTCCCTCCCTCACTTCCCCACACTTCCTCCTCTTTCTTCCCTTCATTTCTCTCTACTTTCTCCGATCCTTCCGACCCCCAATGGCTCCGCTTTTTCCGCATGTCCCACCACACCTTCTCCCATCTCCTCTCTCTTCTTTTCCCCGTTCTTTCCTCCTCTCTCCCTTCGTTCCCTCCCGATGCCGCCCTCGCTGCCACTCTCTTCCGTCTCGCCCACGGCGCTTCGTATAAATCCCTTGCTCGCCGCTTCGGTTTTCCTTCCTCTGCCGACGCGTGTCGCGTGTTTTACTCTGTTTGCAAGGGTATAAATGAAAAGTTGGGAAATCTGGTGGACTTTAGAGACAATTTGGGGAGGATTGTGGTGGGTTTTGGGTGGATTTCGTTGCCTAATTGTTGCGGGGTTTTGGGGTTTGGGAGTTTTGATATTGAGGGTGAGTTGTTAGGGAAAAATGGGTCTTTGTTGGTTCAGGCTTTAGTGGATTCTGAAGGAAGATTTCTTGATATTTCTGCTGGTTGGCCGAATACGGTGGGGCCTGAATCGATTTTACATCAAAGTAAGTTGTTTTCAGTTGTGGAGGAGTCTAGGGAGTTCTTGAATGGACCTGCATATGAGTTGGGTGATGGCAATTTGATTCCTCAGTATATACTTGGGGATTCTTGTTTTCCTCTAGTGTCTTGGCTTATAACACCTTATGTAAGAAGTAACGAAGACGATAGCTTTGGTTCAGCTGAGAAAGAGTTTAATGCTGTGCATAGCCGTGCAATGGGGTTCCTCGAGAGTGCTTTCAGTAGTGTTAAAGCACGGTGGCAGCTTTTGGGGAGGAAATGGAAGGAGGAGTGTGTTGAGTTCTTTCCTTTTGTGATTGTGACAGGGTGTTTGTTGCACAATTTTCTGATAAAGTATAGTGAGCCGATGCCGGATGATGATGTTGTTTTCTTGAAGGAAGTGGAGCTTCCGATTTATGAAGGAGAGGTAGATGAGAACGGGCGCTGGATTAGAGATTTGCTTGCTGAGCACTTGAGTCGTGTGAGTTTGAGAAGATGAATGCTGTGAATATGCTTGTAGCTGTAGTTGCGTCTCCTTTCTGCTTTTGTTTGGATGCTTCATGGTATATGTTGGTTAAGTGATTTCACTGAGTCCTAATTCTAATTTTAGTATGCTCTGCTTTAACTGCTTCATATCATTTTAATCCTGCATAATTAAATCCCAGTTTGACATCTATTGGAACAATGTTGCACTTTGGAGGAAAGAACCACAATGTTAACATGATGGGCTTAGTAGTCAGATATTGGATGTGAAGTTTACTTGTTAAAGTGAATTAGGTTTGGATTGCATAAACCTGAGGTTGGACAGCTTAGCTTGTCTGGGCGTCACAAGATAGTGGCAATTGCAGATTCGTGTTGATTAAACCATGTGTGTATACACTATAAGTGTGCATCACAGAATTTGAGTCAGTGAAATTATTTTCCCAGATAAGTTATAGGAAAGGTGAAAATACTCCATCAGACTTCTCAGAAGAGCTTCTTCTTCTTTACTTTTTTTATTTGTGTGTGAGTGTGATGAGCAACAAAAAAGAATGCCATTTCCCTTTTCTAATATTTTCTGGACATGCTAGGTCTGTGGGTCTGACCTGTTGTTGTTCAAAAGTAGATTTGCACGACTTACGGTATTCTG
Organism: Anacardium occidentale; assembly: GCA_026122585.1. Lineage (NCBI taxonomy): Eukaryota > Viridiplantae > Streptophyta > Magnoliopsida > Sapindales > Anacardiaceae > Anacardium > Anacardium occidentale. The sequence goes on along the minus strand of JAJEJH010000635.1, from coordinate 90,515 downwards.
GCTCTTTTACCTTATAACTTATTCCTTAAGTTTGGTGTCTTCCTCACTCCTAAACCAATGTTTCCATGCCCCTATCTATTCTCGGTAGTTTTTGAAGTTTAAGAGAAAAATGGAATTCTAAATAAGAGACTTAAAGGCTATATAAATTGTGAGCTCTGATAAGATATGGGATGACTGCAATCCCTTTCCGAACTTAAAAAACCATTTTGTGTCTGTAAAATTCAGAAGAGAGCAATATTGCAAGAACCCTTTCCTGGCATGCTCAACAGTTGCTGTCGTACTTACTTGGGATCTTGGGATGGGACAGTGGGATGTGGGTACGGAGCTTTGATGACGCTTAATGCCAGGTATTTCAAGTTACAAGGTCTTGAGAAAACGGTGCTTCTTAATTCTTGTCTGGATAGTTCTTTAACAACAGATGTGGAAACACTCAGGCTTTAAGCAAGGAGATGGACTGCTTGTTGGTCAATTTGTTGTAGAAAATTTAATGAAATCTATTACCGGGATGAAGTATTAGATTTTGGATGGAATGTCAGTCTTCTTGTTAAAAGAGACAAAGTACAATAGACGCTTTTGTGTAATTTGTTGGAAGAGAAATGCCATTGTTGAGGGCCTATCCAATTTACCAGAACAGAGACCGCAAATTAATGATTAAAAGAAGACATTTGGACATCAAGGAATTGCTTGGGTATAAGGATGCTGTTATATAATATAACTTCTTGACTAAACTAATAGAGTAACATCCACAGAAGTGATAAACTACCGGAATAGCTTCCGAAAGCATGTCCATCGATAGATGTCCCTTGACAATTATTTGATAATTGTCAATGGACCTGATCAAAATCGATAAAATGATGGATATTTGATGGTCCATTGTATCTTACTTAATTCCTTTTCGAGGTTGATTAAGCGTGGAAAGATTGAGACTTACCTATTTTCATGGTAAAATGTTAATTAAAACCCTCAGTGATAATCAATTCGCCCAAAAAAAATTTAAATTTATTTTTAAATAAAATTCCAAGATTAATAAATGCATGAACTAATTGATTATGATAATTTTCAATATCATAAAATCAATCTACAAGCAAGCAAGATATTAGGCCCTAAGACAAAGCAAAAGGCTACGATAACAATTACTAAATCAAATAATTCATCATTATTAAGCAAAATTCAAGATTCCTCAAACAATCATGAGAATTAATAGATCAATTTTAAATGCTAGAAGAGAAAACTAGCTATTTAGAGTAATCACATCAAAATTACAAGAAAGAGTGTGAAGAAGAATTTATCTTCGCCTGAGATCAAAGGAGTTGTTGTATGTTTGTATTTTGCTTTTTAGTTGGTCTTTTGTATGAATCATGTTGCTTGGTCGTGTGGGTATAATTATATTTATAATTAACTTCTGCATTCGTTTACAATTCAAGTTTTTTCTCTTTTTGTATGCCTTAAATCTTGTTCCATTAAGACTCAAACCTCTCGCCATAACATCTAACAATATTATTTAAAGTGAAAAATATGATCAAATCTTAAAAGAGACTAACACTTAAGAAAATTAAACAAAATAAGTCAAAATTTGCTTTAAAATGTATTAATGAATACTCTATTTGTGTGTATTTCATACGCGTCATAACCCCCTAGTAAAATAAGAGTAATTGATAATCTGTTAGTTTCCTTATTTTCAAAGTAACATAATAAGAAATTAATTTTTCAAATTTAAATTTGAATTGTAATCAAATAAGACTATAACTTATCCTTTCCATCCTATGAAACACCATTTAACATAGACAATTGTATAAAAATCACCTTAAGATTGACAAGAAGGCTCTAAAAAAGATATGCCAATCATTCTTAGATATTCTTTCAAAATCAAGTTGTTTTTTAGGTCATCCCTCTTGTAAGCACCATTTATGTTATACCATAAACTTTTCCAAAGTCGTTAACCACAAATATAAGCTCTCAAACAGATAACCCAACAATATTAAAAACTATTTTGCATTCAATTCATTCACAATTTTGTTCATTCTCATATAGTGGATGATAAGGTTATTTACTTAATTTTAATTGTTGTTATTATAAACTATTTTGCATAAAATTCAAAATTATGCATTCCAATTGGTGACTTAAACATCATCAATAATTTGGCATTAGAAAGAAACATGTAAGTTTATTGTCAATCTTTGATATATTATTCTCCCAATGTCTCGTGGAAGCTAAACATCACACAAAGTCTACAAATCTTCAGTAATGCATCTTTTCTAGGACTCTTTGTAAAAAGATTAACAAGAAACATCTAAAATGGTCATATCCATGAAAACAATTTGAAATTTTGTTTGCATGATTTACATCATAAACATACCAAAACTCAGTCTGTAGATAACTTTTGAGATGTAGAGTTTAACTTACTGAGGACAATTAACTTATGTTGTAATGGCATAGATATTCGTGCCTTTAATTTTTAAAGTAAAAAGGTTCATCAACCTCAAGCAATATGTTTTCTCCCCTTGCATGTGTACCATTTCTCAATGTGTGGTTATTCACATCATAATATCAACCAAGAATATGCAGCTTGCATTTAACTTGTGGCTAATATTTCTCTATAAGTAGATGACTCACACTGTAATGATGACAACTTTCAATGTGTAGCCATGAACTCATACTTAGATCAAATATATTACCCTAACAAGATTAAATACATTATCCTAACAACAAGATAAGAAACCCTAATTTCTCTAAGTGATTAGTCACAACAATAACTATAGCTTCTTAGACAAACATCACTCATTTTCAGTTAACATAAGCAACAATTAGATACTTTTGAGTAAGAGATTTGAAGTCTTATATAGAGTGTATAACATTGCAAACTTGTTGTCTCTTACCAAGGGTTTTCTTAGTAGAGACAAATAAAAAGAATTTTTTGAGCAAAAAAGTCTAGAATCTTATCTGACATGCAACATGTGATGAACTTGCAACTATTCCTAAAGCATAATGGATTCTAAGTAGATATCATCTCTCATTATCTACTAAATACTATGTGCCCACCGCATGTGCGGATGCTCAAAACTAGTCAGCTAGATAACTTGCCGACCTTGTGGACTAGAATGGTGACTCACGAATACTATCTTTAGTGTAAATAGTTTACCCCTTTTTTAGATGATCATGTGTACTCGGTGCTCTTAAATAATTGGCCTTGATAGGTTAGGCAACCTCACTTGCCAAACCCAAAGATCACACTTTCGTCACTCCTTATTGGCTCTTTATTCCGCTATAATAGGCAAGAGGACTTATATTGTTAATCTGATGTTTAAAACAAAAATTAGTGGATAAAATCTCTCGACATGTAGGGCATGCCTCTAGTCAAAAGGATAACATCTACTTAAAATCCTATGCATTAATGTTATAATTGACTCTAACATATGAGACAACATTGGTTATTGGACTTGTAAGTCAAATTTGCATGACCATTTGAATGTCTATTGAGTCTCTTTAGAAAAGGTGATCAAACACAATAAAATTTGTTCCGAGAAGTAAACAAAACTTGCATCAATAAAGATGATGTCCCCTAGTGTACAGTGCATAACTCGTGTGTATGTGACATCAACCCTTGACATATATAATATATCTCACATTAAAGTGGTCAAGACATCAATGTTTGACGTTCAAGAGGATAATCGACATCATGTCAATGTTGTTTCTTGACATATAGTGGTGTAACTCATGTCAAGTAGAATTATATGTCATTCAATGTAAAAAGATAAAATGAATGTGATTCACATCAAGTTAAATCGATATGCATGATGTAAAGTATAGCTCACTTTATAGAAAATCCAACCTTTGTGAAGTAAAGTATAACTCACACTAAACGGAAAAGTTGTCAACTTATGACATATAGATAATAATTCATGCCAAAATGATACCACTCATCACGTGCAGATAAGAGTGTGCACAACTATTTGTAACTCAAATTAAATTAAATTGATAAATTATTGTTTGAATTGCAATTTGGGTGTATAATTTATTTATTGTAATTATAAAAGTCAAAGCACAAGCAGCATGTTCAACTACATATCAATATAAAGCAAAATATCCTCAATTAAAAATAAGGCCAAAGGACTTATTCCCACCCATAGTTTGAGGCGGGGACAAAGTGCCACCCTCCAAGTTTTAAAAACTCAGTTTCTCATCCTCTAACCAAATTTAATATTAAATATATTAGTAAACAATAATAATTCAAAGGTATTTTTATACTTTTAAGAATAAAATTTTATAAAATAATAAAATAAATTTTATATAAATAAAAAATATTAAAAATATATAAAACTATTTTAAAATTTTTAAAATTTTGAAAAAATTTAAGCAGCCACCGCCGCCGATGCTGGCAGCAGTGGCCACCGATAACGGCACCAGGTGATCGTTTTCGACCACTTGGTTCTAGGGTAGGCCAGTTCAGTAGGCCGCCTCCAGTTTAGGCAAAGGTGGCCAGATCTAACCACCTCCGCTAGAAAAATAAGTTAGAAACGATCAGAAATGGCCGTCCTTGATTCTACCAACTGTTTTCGACCTTTCTTTCTGGCAGAGGCGGTTGGATCTAGTCGCTTCCTCCAAAATTGGAGGCGACTAGATCTAGTCGCCTCCATCGAACAGGAAGGCCAGATCTGGCCTTCCTTGGAACCAGGTGTCTGAAAACGATCACCTGGTTCCGTTATCGGTGGCCACCGCCGTCAGCATCGGTGGCGGTGGTTGCTTAAATTTTTTTTAATTTTTAAATTTTAAATTATATTTTTAAACTTTTTTGAAAATATTTCTATTTAAAATTATTTTATAATTTTATTATAAATTCTTAATTTTTAAAAGGATATTTTAGTCACTCTAGTATAAAAATTATAAAAAATATTTTCAAAGATGAAAGACTAAATTTTTGAAACTTTGAGGGTGGCACTTATCTCCACCCCAAACTATGGGTGGGAACAAGTTTTTTGGCCTAAAAATAATTATAAAAGTTGAGAAGATGTATGTGAACCAAGTGCCAAACCAAGAAAACAGTGAAACAATAATGTATCTCAATTCAGAAAGTTTAATATCACGTTTACATATTCTATCAACTCTGAACATTATTTAAAGGCACATTTGCCAATTGAGAGGATAAATGATAATTTAAATCATCAATGCAGTCATGTCAAACACTCAAATGTCAGCGAGAGACTCAGCACTTCAAGGGAATCTAGGCAATTTTCTTTAATAAGCTACTCATTGCAAAAATATGCCAAAATTCAAAATATTCCTATTAGCTAAGATGATCACGTTGCCAGCAGACCTCCTCGGAATACAAATGACTGCAAAAATGATGAGAGAATGAGATGGGCTGCAAGGTGCGCGGTATATACGAATCAAATTAAATTTCAGTATTCTTTGATTTAAATTTTGTTTAAATAAAAAAATAACATATTTTTAATTTGATTCAAATTTATCGAATTAAAAATAAAAACGGTTTAAATTCAGTTTGAATAAAGAAAAGTTTAACTCCGTTTGATTTAAATTTAATTTAAATTTTAACTTAAATTTATAAATTATTAACAAAATGATATAGTTTTGCTTATAAACCGTAAACTTTAGTCATAAATTTAAACAACAAATTCAAACTAAATTCAAATCATGAATCTAAATCATAAATTTGAATTAAATTCGAATCAAATTTAAATCATAGACTTAAATTATAAAGGTGAATCATAATTTCAATCTAAATTGAGTCAAATTTTATTTAACTTGAATTTGACTTGATTTTAAAAACAAACCAAATTTTTGGATTTAAACTCAATTTAAATTCAAACTAAACAAGTTGAATCAAATTAGACTAAGTCAGCTTTGGAGATCATATTAGTTCAATTTGAATCCAACCATCCTGTCACAAGTAGCAAAATGCATTCAAATTTTACTTGACTTATAAAATATACATTCATTCACACACACATAGTTGAATATATATATATATATATATATATATCTTATTCCTAAAACAAAAAGAAAACAAAATAGTTTGAGTCTCAAGAAAGATTTTAAAATGTCACTTATAATTAATTGACACTTGTCACTCTCAATTGCCATACTCATCACATTTCATGGAATCCGACCCACTTATATCAATTTCATGGTTAATTTTCCAAATAGGGACAAAAAAGCCTCCCACTTTTTAACTTATAGGTGTTCTATTATTTTTATTTGAGCATATAAGGGTCAGGCCGGTGGCATAGATAGAGGTAGTACGTTACCTAAAATTACCAATTATGTCTGACCCATGAGCTAAAGGGATTATACTATAGCTTTAAAGATCAGCCTGACACCATATTATTGAAAAAAAATTTTAAAAAATAAATTTATTAAATATTAATGATATGTGTTCAAGTCCTTGCTCATTTATAAACTTGGAAGCATCTTCAACAATCGAAAGTTTAATGCTTCCAAATTATCTTTCAAGCCCTTCAAAGCATTTTCAAATCCTCTATGCTCAATAAAGAAGTTCAACAATGCTTTTGTAATTCAAATTTTCAACCATGCATAATAAGTTTAACACTATCAAGTTACGTAAATACAATTTCAATCTTTGTAGTCACATAAAGTTCAAGCCATTCAACCCTCACTCATGGACCTCCCAAGAGTCCAAGTTCATAAAATGATTGCACATGAACTTCAAGAGAAACAACGAAGTTGAAATGCATGAAAACGACCAAGAAAAGCAAGTTAGAAAAATTCTGCCTTACTGCATGGCTTTATGGCATTATGGCTCCATCACTCTACCTTCTGCCTCATTGTAGCGAGTTTTTCTCTGCCATGGCAAAAGCTACACACCTTCATGGTGCAACATCGCCTAGGTATTGTCCAAACATGTTTTTCATGCGTTCCTAAGGCATTCAGGCATGCTAACTTGTTCCAAAGTTTCTCCATTGCACCTCCCTTGAAGCCTTTGAGTTTCTAGTGTTCTTCAATAAATTTGAAGTGCATTAAACATCCAATTCAAGAACAAGTAATCAACTTGAAGATCAAGCAAAGATATTCCAATCAAGGAGAAACAACATGGAAAATGCAAGCATGCAAGTTAAAATGTTTTAAATATGCTAACATTTTGTAATTAGGTTTTGGATGAACAAATACCTTTATTATTTTTTTCATTTTCATAATATTTTATTCAAGCAAAAATATACCATAGTTAAGTATCTAGAGTTAGTTTTAACTAAGGTTTGTATTGCATATATAAATGCAACTTTGCTCATGTAAAAAGAGTTTTGATGAATATATGAAACTTTTGAAAGCTTTAAGCTTTTATATTGAGTTCTCAGAGCTTCTGTGCTCTTATGAACTTTGTTTGTCCTTTGTCCAATCTTTCGCTAGAAAAAGATTGGTGGTAGAAGATTCCAGTTGGTAAATCTTGAAACAAATGGATGGATTCTTCTTATATACTTGGATCAAAAGTTCTTTTTGTCTGGATCACCCTTAAAATGGTGGAGTTTCTTCTTTGAACTTGAGGTTTGTTTCTTTTAAAATTTTAGTTTATGTTTGTTTGTGTTGATATTTGATCTCTAAGTCCCTACGTTTCTTATGCTTGATTTGTGTTGAATATTGATAGGAAATTTGGAGTCTTGAAAGTTATTTGAAGTGGTGACTTATTGGAGTTGAATTTGCCTTGAGTTTAGGTTAAAAGTTGCATGATTTGGCATGAACTTTGGTGGATCTTATAGGTCGAAATTTAGGGTGAATTTTTGGCATGTTCAAGCCAACTATATGTTGGAATTTAGGTTCCAATAAATTTAATAAAATTATATTTTTAACAAAAGACAAATATAAAAAATTATATTATGATTAAGAAAATAATGTATTAATCTATAATAGGTGAGTTGTGTTGTTACTAGGGCTGGATACGAAGCGAACATATTTGGGCTCATTTTGGAGCTTGCTTCATTCGTCAGTGAAATAACATAGGCACCAGATGAAGCAAACCCGAATACAAGCACCTGTATTGTGGATTCGACAAAACGAATATGAATCTGAATCGAAGTAGCAAATAATTTGATGAAAACCAAACTATTGGTTTGATGGACGATACGCTGCTGTTTTTCTTAAAAAACAAAACATTATCGTTTTGCTTAAGAGACAAAATGACATCATTTTGTCTAGACATAAATGCCACCATCTGTGTTTTCCAAACAAAGCCTTCATTCTTGTTGTTTGGTCTTTCATGCTTGTTATCTCTCTTAAATCGTAATCTTTTCATTCACCGTCCCATGCCGTTCAGGTGTTTAAGTGAACAAAGAAGGAGAAGTTGTGTTGCGGCTATGGTGATATTGATTGCATAAGGCATTAAAGTTAGGGTTTCCTGTTCTAATCTCAATTCTAAGGCTCTTAGGGGCTATGATGATATTGATTGTATCATAATCATTTTTCTTTTGATTGTTGGGTTGAATATCTATTGCTAGTTTTTGCTACTATATTTTGCCTTATGCAAATTACACATGTTGTTGATTTGCTATGATAATTGCCCTTCTACTTTCCATCTTGCTTGTCTATCTATGCAGGTTTGTTCTGATCTCATTTTACATTTTTTTTTTGTTGTGTTTTTGGTAGTGACGTCTCATTATTCTTAATTTATTTTCTAGTCATGTAACTTGGAGTATAACTTAGACAATATTATAATTTTTGTAGTACTTGTAATATTTTCTATCTCATTCAACTTAGTTGTATTGGCTTGATATCTTTTTGTAATTTTCATTTGCAATCTTAGATAACTGTGATTACATATCAATTGTAGTAAGTTCTTTCATTGAGTCTTATTATGAAACGTGTGAGCTATAAAATTTGAATCAGTGAGATGTATAAGTCCTAATCTGTTATTTTACAATCCTTTCATGCATTAATTCTTTTTTTATTTTTTGGTAAATGCAAATAATATGTTAAAATTTTGTGGTTATTAATATTAGCAAAAGATGGTGTGGTTTATAAAATACTTCATTATTTTTTACTTTTTTCATCAATAAATATATTCTCCATTTTGTACGACATCCTACCTCCTTTGGAAGATTTTTCAAGTAATATACCTTGTGTTATTTCTTTTCATTGGTAGTATCTGTTAATGTGTGTTATATTTACTTGCAAAGGACTTTTTTAACATTTTTTATAGCAACTCTATTCTTATGTAATCTAAATCATTTATAATTTGTTTCCCTTGTCAACGCCAGGTGCTAAGCACATGAATAATGCTAAACTTACTAAGTTGGGATACAAATTGATGTGGTAACTCATTTGTTAACTTTAATTTATTTGTAATTAATGATGTAAATGTTGTAGCGATGCCAAACAAGCCATTACATCATATACAAACTTTGTTTCACAAATTTGTAAGTCTAGCATCATTTTATGCATGCACATTCATTTTCTTTCCCTCAAGTAACTTATCAGTAAAGGTCAAAATATCTAGTTTCTAAATTATATAGATGAAACTCTTTCTTTCTCCTATCATCTTGATATGTATCTGAATGACTAGAAACAACTAAAATCTTAAGATAAATGATTTTTTAAGTGGATTTTGGTAGTTAGATAGTTACTGATGTGTCTATAAGCTTCCTTGCTTTTATGGTGCTATTAATTCATATGAAAGCATGAATGTATGTAGATGTATTTGGATAACAGTGGATTTTGATAGTTAAACAACTGTTGATTTTATATATTCATCTTATTTCAACATGTGTGAAATTCCACTTTATGGTTGTTAACTTCTTTTTAAATTATTCTCCTACATTCTAAGGGGAAAGACAACCAATGTAAAAATTCATTCATGTTTTCTCTTTAGAAAAAACAAGCTCTTTCATGGTGTTGTATACATGTAACTTTATTATTGTATGCTCATTCATACTATTTCTATAAAAAATAGTAATGGATTTAGAAAGCATATTTGGATGATTTTCTACATAACTCAGAAATAAACTGAAAAACCCTTAGCACTTAGAGAAATAAGACTAGAGGGGGGGTGAATAGGATTATTTAAAAATTTTAATAAAAGAACACAGCAAAAACAATAAAAAGATTAATGCACAATAAACACAATTAAGAGAGAGAGTTCAGAGATTGCTCAGCCAAGTTTAGAGAGGTTCGGAGCTTTAAACACAAGCCTCCTACGTCTCTTCTTCAATCAAACCCGATTGAAGTTTCCACTATCTTCAACACCCGAAGATACAATAGTTTTTGCCACAAGGGAATTTCGCCCTTTTTACAAAGATTGTTTTAAGCAATAAGTTGATTGTGTTTGCCTCTGAATAGGCTGAAAATCAAGAATAAGTACAGAGTTCTCAAATGTATGAATGAATAAGCTTAGAGAGAGAAAGTATATTCAAAGATTGAAGAAGATGGCCTAAGCTTTTGGCAATTCGTTTCAGTAACCTTTTCCACTTCAAATGACTCTCCTTTTATACTTCATTCATTGCCTAGAATAGCAAGGAGCAGTTTTGCTAGCTTTGTATCCGTTGAAGTGGTTGAAAAAAGTAAGCTCTGTAATAAATTTTCCAAGCGCAAGGCCATGCTCCTCGAGTGCACGGTCGTGCTTACTGCATTTATTGCCTTGTTCTGACTCCCAACGGTCGACTTAAAAGCTTAGTGCCAACGATGTACGGTCGTGTGTCCTTGACGCACGGTCGTGCTTCGACCCTTCATGGTCGTGTGCCTTAGATGCATGGTCGTGCTTTGATACTTCAGAGTTTTGTCCAAAATTCCAGAAGCTTGCATGGGTTGGCTGCACGATAAGCGCACGAGCAGCACACGCGCATTCTTATGCTAGTGCACGGTCGTGTGCATTTTCTACATGGTCGTGTTCCATATGTATGCTTTTAAGCTTTTGCACGGCTAGCTCTGCACGATCTCCTGGTAGTGCTCTTTGGTAGTGCTCCTCATTTGTCATCACGCACGGTCGTGCGTATTGAGCGTGCACGGTCGTGTGTTGACTCCTTATCTTTGACTTGCTGCACGATTTCATTTGCACGACTTGATCTCCCGTGCTCTTTATAAGTTATGCACACGGTCGTGCTTCCACTGCGCACGGTCGTGCTTCCAATGACTTTTGAGTTCTTTGATTTCACACGGTCAGGCTGCATGGTTGTGGAGGTAGTGCGTTGCCCGTGTTGTGCATGTACACGGTCGTGCATCATGCACGCACGCCCGTGCGGGTCTGAGATTTTTCTTCCAGAAAATCACAGAACCTTGTACGGTCAAGCACACGGTCCCGTGTTTTGGACACACGAGGACCCGTTTGATCAAGCACGGTCGTGCTACTAAAGCACACGGTCGTGCGAGACCTATAACCTGCAAAAATAAACTTCTTTTTCCCTTATTTGTCATGAATTACTTCATGCAAGGGATTAATCATCAACTCAATCACATTATTATTACAAATTAACAACTTAATCATGTTTTTTTCATCATCAAAACATCAAGGGTTCAACAATCTCCCCCTTTTTGATTGATGACAAAAATATGTTGAAAAATGTTAAAATTGAATATTAATTAAGGATAAAAAGAATGCTCCGCCTCACTTTAAGCACTCCCCCTTAATTTTCGCCTTAATTACCAATCCAAATTAATATCAATTTTAACTTGCTAATCATTTCATGCTTTCTCCCCCTTTTTTGCCATAAATCAAAAAAAATTTGACGTAGTCTCCCCTATTTTATTAAGATTTCCCAAGACAAGTTATCAAATAAACACACTCCCAATATATGAGGCAATCAAAGCACCATCCAACTTCTTCAAACAATCAACCAATAACAACTTCCAAAACACAAATATACTTTCAAAACATCAAGAAAATGCAAACAAAATATTAATGTAAGCCAATTCATCAAAATAAAGCATAACAACATAAATCTTATATGTTCCTCAATAACAAGGTTTTGTAACAAAATTATGCAAATGTAAATAAGTAATCAAGGTTGGGGTGGCTGTGGTGGCTGCTGAGGAGAAAGATCCGTCATGTTAACTAGAGAAGCAAGGTTGGACTCAATCCGGGTCAAGCGAGATTCCGTATTCTCCTGAAATGCTTGAAAATTATGGGCAAGCTGAGCCATATTCGCATCAACTTGCTTGGTCAGCTCGATTAAAACTTGAAGCTCGGAAGTTGATTGAACTTCTGGACCAGCTTTGGGGCGAGCTCATCTTCCTCTCCGGGCACTAGTTTCAACGACAGAAGGCATGGCAGAAGGTTCAGCAGACGGCTCATGATCTTCAACAACTGCAGGCAGTCTCCATCCATCATTGCCAGCTTTCTCAATCACCCTCATCCGAAATAAAGCATCGATATTAAGCATGTGAGACTTTTCGAAACTCTTCGTAGCCTTCAACAGAAATACCTAATTTCTTAGCGATAAAGGTAATTAGCATACCAAAATCGATAGGAACCTTTTCCTTATCGCTATGCGACTGGATATCACTCAACTTGCTGATCAACCATCGAGCTGAATCTAGTTGACGACCATTCATGACAGCTTCCATTAATGCCATGTCACGAATACTTACATTACCATTAGTGTTCATGCGGGCATTTAAAGTATAGGTGATCATTCGATGAAAGATACGCATGGCTGGATTATCCAAAGAGGAGGCCTTCGCCTTTTGAGCTTCATAAAATCTGAAACCGCCGAGGGATCGCCACACCGCCTGAGTGCTCCGCTCATGTGAAAAGTCTAAAATACCCTCTAAATTATAGCCCAACCAATCACCCAACTGTTCGACTGACACCGTCCAATCCGAATTTACCAACCGAAATCGTAGAGTATAATCAGTAATATTTCTCTACACGTCCTTCGAAATCAACAGGGAACTATAGAATTCATAAACTAGGTTTTTGAAAGCATCATTCCGCATGAAAAAAATTCCAGTCAGCCTAGAAGAATTGACTAAACCCATAATCTCATTTAATACTCCAATTTCCCGTAAAATCCTTCTATCCAAACAACGTCCAACATAAATAGCCTTTTTCATGAGTTTTGAAAGGAGTACCTTTTGCTGCCGATTGGAATACACAATTCCAAATGGGTTGTCAGCCCTTGAAGAACTCTTGGAAGGCCTGGAACGAGTCGACAATTTCATTCTTGGAGGCATTGTGGATTTGGGTGAGGGAAATAATTGGAATAGAGATTTGGGTTTGTGTTTGGGATGAAAAACTATCTCAAAATGTATGAAAACTTGAGAGAAACTTGTAAAAACAAGTTTGAAAGCAAATGAAAGAAAGAAAAATGAGATATTTTGATGAAAATTTGAGAGAGAAAAGCTTAAAATCGTGGCTAGGGTTTATGAGTTTTGTGAAAAATGAAGAAAATGAACGGATTTGCTTATATAGACGCGAGCGCACGACCATATTTCTCGACTCAAGATCGTGTTTTCCCAATTTTGCACGATCGTGCACGTGATAGTCGCACGGTCATGTGTTCGCAAAAATCTCGAAAAATATTAAACTTTAAAATGCATGCCCGTGTTGTTTCTTGTGCGCGCGCGTGCAGATTAAGCGTGCATTTTAAACAAAACACACGGTCGTGTATATTGGAACACACGGTCGTGTGTTCATGCAGAAGCATGCCCGTGCGTGCTTGGAACACACGGTCGTGTGTGACCAAAATCACACAGACCTGCATAATTTTCCAGAAATCTGCAGAATTTTAAAACAAACCTCAAAACACCTCAAGCCATGAAAAACTTGGATATTTTGATTCAATGAGGTTTTATTATTTGAATTCAGTTGCCTATTGATGTCAACTATAGAGTTGCATCGATTCGACTCGAATTCATATGCAAACCAAACTCATTCAAGCAAATATATTCAATCATTTTCATTCATCAAAGAGCATAAAACCAATCAATAGCATTCTCATTATCATTCATGCATATTTAGATATTCAGTCAAAACATCAAACAATCAACCAAATCATCATGTAAGCAATAAAAGGTAGAATTCTTAGACACTTACTTGGCTTGCATCAATCATTCCAAGCTCCCTCCTTATGTATGCAAATTTCTCCTTGTCTAGAGGCTTGATGAAGATATCAGCTAGCTGGTGGTTAGTGTCAATAAATTCAAGCACAATATCTCCTTTGCTAACATGATCACGCAAGAAATGATGTCTAATATCTATATGTTTTGTCCTCGAATGCAAAATGGGATTTTTTGAAAGTTGAATAGCACTAGTATTATCACAAAATATGAGAGTTTTCACTATTTTGAAACCAAAATCAGAAAGTTGTTATTTCATCCAAAGAATTTGGGCCCAACAACTAGCCGCAGAAACATATTCGGCTTCCGTAGTAGAAGTTACAACCGAATTTTGCTTTTTCGAAAACCATAAAACTAACATGTTTCCTAAGAATTGACATATTCCACTAGTGCTTTTCCTATCAATTTTACAGCCTCCAAAATCAGCATCTGAAAAGGCACACAATTCGAATATTGAGTTCTTAGGGTACCATAAGCCAACATTCGGTGTCCCCTTAAGATATCTCAAGATTCGTTTCACTGCATTCAAATGTGATTCCTTAGGATTTGCTTGAAAACGTGCACACATGCATACACTACATAATATGTCCGGCCTAGATGCAGTTAAATATAATAATGCACCTATCATGCTTCTATATGACTTTGTATCAACACTTTTACCTCCCTCATCCTTATCAATCTTTGTTGAAGTACTCATTGGTGTTGGTTGCTCATTGGCCTCATGCATGTTGTACCTTTTGATGAGGTCTTGAGTATACTTTGATTGAGTGAACAATGTTCCTTCCTTCATTTGTTTGATTTACAACCCAAGGAAGTAGTTTAGCTCTCCCATCATGCTCATCTCAAATTCCCCCTGCATCATCTTAGAAAAATCTCTACATAGAGATTCATTAGTAGCACCGAAGATGATATCATCTACATAGATTTGAGCAATTAAGATGTCATGCTTATGTTTCTTTATAAATAAGGTGGTGTCCACCTTTCCTTTTGAAAAACCATTTTCAATTAAGAATGTACTTAACCTTTCATACCAAGCTCTAGGAGCTTGTTTCAAACCATAAAGAGTTTTTCTTAATTTAAAAACATGGTTTGGAAAACTTGGATTTTCAAAACCCGGAGGTTGTTCTACATACACCTCCTATTGAATAAAACCATTTAGAAAAACACTTTTTACATCCATTTGAAAAAGTTTAAAATTTAAATGGCAAGCATAAGCAATCAATATCCTAATTGCCTCTAATCTAGCTACGGGGGCATAGGTTTCATCGAAATCAATACCTTCCTCTTGAGAGTAGCCTTGGACAACCAGTCTTGCCTTATTTCTTGTAACAATTTCGGATTCATCCACCTTGTTTTGGTATACCCATTTTGTGCCGATGGTGGGATGATCCGTTGGCCTAGGAACTAGCTCCCATATATGGTTCCTCTCAAATTGGTTCAATTCCTCTTGCATGGCCAACACCCAACTCTCATCATTCAAGGCTTCATCTACCTTCTTAGGCTCCATTTGTGACAAGAATGACACAAATTCGCAAGTGTTCTTGATTGAAGCTCTTGTCCTTACCCCTTGGGTTGGGTCACCAATGATCCTTCCTTCTTTAACCTCATATTTTACTCTTGGGAAGGAGGTCTCCTTTTGCACTTCATGTGGTTGCACAAGCATATCATCTTGGGGTGCTTCCACAATTTGATTCTCTTCTTCTTTGGGAGTGGGGCCATCATTTAGTTTGAGGTCTTCCATGAGCTCCACCACTTCATCATCTTTTGATCTATCTACACACTTAGAAGAAGATTCATCAAATAACACATGTATAGATTCTTCAACAACAAGTGTCCGTTTGTTGAAGACTCTATACGCTTTAGAGGTGGAAGAATATCCTAGGAAAATTGCTTCATCCGACTTAGCATCAAATTTTCCTAAGTTATCCTTTCCATTGTTGAGTACAAAGCATTTGCAGCCAAATGGATGAAAATATGAAATATTAGGTTTTTTCCCTTTGAATAACTCATAAGGAGTTTTCTTAAGGATTGGCCTAATCATGACTCTATTGATGATATAACATGAAGTGTTTATGGCTTCACCCCAAAAAGATTTTGGCAAATCATGTTCACACAACATGGTCCTAGCCATTTCAACTAAGGTTCTATTTCTTCTCTCAACAACTCTATTTTGTTGAGGTGTCCTAGGGGCTGAAAAATTATGTTCAATGCCATGCTCATCACAATATGCTTCAAAATCTGAATTTTCAAATTCTTTTCCATGATCACTTCTAATGCAAGTAATTGCATAACCTACTTGGTTTTGCAATTTCCTAATGAATGGCACAAACATTTTAAAAGCTTCATCTTTATGAGCAAGTAACAAAACCCATGTAAATCTTGAAAAATCATTAACTATTACAAAGCAATACCGTTTCCCTCCTAAGCTCAAAGTTCTAGAAGGTACACATAAATCCATATGCAATAGTTGAAGTGGTCTAGATGTAGAAACAATATTTTAACTTTTAAAAGATGTTCTTGTTTGTTTTCCTAAAGCACATGCATCACAAATTCCATCCTTTTTGAAAACAAGTTTTGGCAAACCTTTGACTAAATCCTTTTTAAACAATTTTTCCAAAACATCAATGCTTGCATGTCCTAATCTTCTATGCCACAGCCACATGTCTTCCTCCTTGGTTGACATGAGACATAAATCATTAGATGCAATGTTATGCAAGTCAATGACATACACATTTGAGTGCCTATGTCCTATGAATGCAATACTATTAGTGCTTATATCAATAATTTAACAACACAAGGCATAAAAGCAAACTTTGAAACCCTTATCACATAATTGACTAATACTTAGTAAATTATGTTTAAGACCTTCAACATACAACACATCATTAATACAAATTGAAGAGTTACCTATGGAGGCAATTCCAACAACTTTTCCCTTTGAATTGTCTCCAAAGTTGACATTGCCTCCATCATTTTCTTTCAATGATGTGAAGAGATCCTTGTTTCCGGTCATGTGTCTTGAACATCCACTGTCCAAGTACCACTTACTTGATTTCTTTCTCTTCACCTCCAAGCACACCTACATAAGATATATATTTAAGTCTTCTTTGGTACCCAAATGGTTTTGGGTCCAGGAAGGTTAGTCTTGATTGTCCCTTTAGGAACCCAAACCTTCTTAATTCTATAAGGTTTGCCACTCCTAATTGGACATTTTCTAATAGTATGTCCATGGAAAGAGCAATATTTACATTTTAATTCAATTGATTTAGGCCTTTTTAGAATCTTATGGTTGTTTATAAATGGATTACTTCCATTATAACCTAATCCTTCTTTATTTAGCCCACTTCTTTGAGATGTAAACATCTTATCTAATCTTTTAGTTCTTATTTTAAATTTTTCAAGGATCTCATTTGATTTGTTCAAATTAGCTTTTAACTCCTCATTTTCTTTCTTTAGTAAATTCAAGTCATTTTCAACATTTGTTTGCTCCTCTAAAACTTTTTTACATTCATTCTCAGCTTTGTCTAAGCTTAATTTTATACAATTCATTTCTTTCTTCAACATTTTGTTCCTAGAGCTAACATTCTTAAATTCTAACAATAATGAATCAAATGCATCTTGTAATTCATTAAAAGAGAATGAGTTAGATTCACATACCTCATCTTCTTCTGAATCACTTTTGGCCATGAAACATAAATTAGCTCTCTCTTCTTCATCACTTTCATCACTAGACTTGTCACTACCACTCCAAGTGGCAGCCAACGCTTTCTTCTTAAACCTTTTCTCATCATTTTCCTTCTTTTTTTTCTTTAACAATGGACAGTCTTGTCTAATGTGTCCAGGTTTTTTGCATTTGAAGCAAATCACTTCCTTGTCATTATCCTCTTTTTCTTTCCCTCTTGATTTGAAGTTGCTCCTCTCTTTCATCTTCCTGTTCCTTGACAGGAATTTTCCAAACCTCCTTGCCAGCAAGCTGACATCCTCTTCATCCATGGAAGATTCTTCTTCTTCCTCTTCTCAACCTTAAGAGCAATGCTCTTAGAATTTTTGCTCTCATCCTCCCTTGGTTTTCTTTTCATTTCAAATATGAGCAAACTTCCGATCAACTCATCCATTCCCAATTTCGTTAAGTCCTTCGACTCCTCTATTGCAGTTACTTTCATGGTCCAAGACTTCGGCAAGGACCTCAAAATCTTCTTAACCAATTCCACATTTTCAAACTTCTTCCCTAGTCCTCTAAGATCATTGACAAGGTTAGAGAATCTTTTATACATATCCGTGATGTTCTCGTTCCCCTTCATCTCGAATAGCTCATATTCTCTGAAAAGAAGTTCAATTTTCGATTCCTTGACTTGACTTGTTCCTTCATGAGTAGTTTGAAGGATGGTCCACACCTCCTTAGCCGATTCGCATGACGAAACTCTGTTGAATTCTGTATAATCCAAAAAACAAAATAATATGTTAATAGCCTTGGCATTCAAACTTAACAATTTCTCATCATCATCATTATATTCATCCTCATTTTTAGGCAAGTTTGTTCTAAGATCTAAGGGAATAAAATCTCCATGTTCAATTATTTTCCAAAGTTTATAATCTATTGACCTAATGTGTAATCTCATCCTAATCTTCCATTGAGTGTAGTTTACACCACAAAACAATGATGGCCTAGTAGTGCATTGACCTTCACTAAAAACTGGTGTGGAAGTGCTAGCCATTTCTCTATAAGGATCTTTAACTCTAAAAATTGTTAGATTTCGTAAATATCCTAGAGTCCTGCTCTGATACCAATTGAAAAACCCTTAGCACTTAGAGAAATAAGACTAGAGGGGGTGAATAGGATTATTTAAAAATTTTAATAAAAGAACACAGCAAAAACAATAAAAAGATTAATGCACAATAAACACAATTAAGAGAGAGAGTTCAGAGATTGCTCAGCCAAGTTTAGAGAGGTTCGGAGCTTTGAACACAAGCCTCCTACGTCCTCTTCTTCAATCAAACCCGATTGAAGTTTCCACTATCTTCAACACCCGAAGATACAGTAGTTTTGCCACAAGGGAATTTTGCCCTTTTTACAAAGATTGTTTTAAGCAATAAGTTGATTGTGTTTGCCTCTGAATAGGCTGAAAATCAAGAATAAGTACAGAGTTCTCAAATGTATGAATGAATAAGCTTAGAGAGAGAAAGTATATTCAAAGATTGAAGAAGATGGCTTAAGCTTTTTGTAATTCGTTTCAGTAACCTTTTCCACTTCAAATGGCTCTCCTTTTATACTTCATTCATTGCCTAGAATAGCAAAGAGCCGTTTTGCTAGCTTTGTATCCGTTGAAGTGGTTGAAAAAAGTAAGCTCTGTAATAAATTTTTCAGGCACACGGTCATGCTCCTCGAGTGCACGGTCGTGCTTACTGCATTTATTGTCTTGTTCTGACTCCTAACGGTCGACTTAAAAGTTTAGCCCCAACGATGCACGGTCGTGCTTCGACCCTTCATGGTCGTGTGCCTTAGATGCATGGTCGTGCTTTGATACTTCAGAGTTTTGTCCAAAATTCCAGAAGCTTGCACGGGTTGGCTGCACGATAAGCGCACGAGCAGCACACGAGCATTCTTATGCTAGTGCACGGTCGTGTGCATTTTATACATGGTCGTGTTCCATATGCATGCTTTTAAGCTTTTGCACGGCTAACTCTGCACGATCTCCTAGTAGTGCTCTTTGGTAGTGCTCCTCATTTGTCATCATGCACGGTCGTGCATATTGAGCGTGCACGGTCGTGTGTTGACTCCTTATCTTTGACTTGCTGCACGATTTCATTTGCACGGCTTAATCTCCCGTGCTCTTCATAAGTTATGCACACGATCGTGCTTCCACTGCGCACGGTCGTGCTTCTAATGACTTTTGAGTTCTTTGATTTCACACGGTCAGGCTGCACGGTTATGGAGGTAGTGCATTGTCCGTGTTGTGCATGTACACGGTTGTGCATCATGCACGTACACCTATGCAGGTCTGAGATTTTTCTTCCAGAAAATTACAGAACCTTGTATGGTCAAGCACACGGTCCCGTGTTTTGGACACACGAGGACCTGTTTGGTCAAGCACGATCGTGCTACTAAAGCACACGGTCGTGCGAGACCTATAACCTATAAAAATAAACTTCTTTTTCCCTTTTTTGTCATGAATTACTTCATGCAAGGGATTAATCATCAACTCAATCACATTATTATTACAAATTAACAACTTAATCATATTTTTTTTATCATCAAAACATCAAGGGTTCAACATAAACTATACCCTGTAAAACTCCATAACTCTTTTGTATAACCTACAAGGATTTACACCGTTTACATTTACCGAAGGAAGCAATTTAACATTTCAAATACAAATATAGTGATAAAGAAAATTGTCTTAAAGTCTCATCCTTTGCTTGTAACTTCATTAGGAAATTTCTTGGTGTTCAAAACCTTAATGAGATTGGGCATTTACAAAAGTGTGATCTTGGAATGCCTAAAGGATTGTGATCGCATCTCTATCAAACTATATGAATCAACAAACTACTTGTATCACATTACTCTTCTAAGGTGGGAATATTTTCAGAAACCATTATATGATGTAGGGTAACATTACCCCTACACCTATTTGTATGGACCATATTGAAACGTTTTGGAATCACTTTGTTTCAATTACCTCCAAACACATATTGTTACACCTTTACAATCACCTATATGAGAGACAACATAGGTGATTGTTGTAGCAAGTTTTTCCTCTTATTGTACTCATATAATTAAAAATTTAAAGTAATGAGTTGGTGTAGTAGTTAGGTTTAGCAGTTGTTTATATGCCTATTGTTCTTTATATGCTTCTAAATGTGCTTATTTTATTTTGCATCCAATAGCCACAAACTTACTTTGGGCATGCCAAAGACAACATATGAGACATAAGGGAGTTTTTGACAACCATAAAACTTCAATTGGATGGTCTTATCCTTTTGACAACATAGTTTCTTTGTCCATCTAGAAAACCACAATTAAAACATACCAATCTAAGTATATTTTTTATCCATTGTTCATTTGGTGTATCTTCTATTATTAAAAATTTGCTAATTATGTTTTTTCTTGTATAAATGAGATTACCTCACATTCTTTAATTGGAAAAGAATATGGAAATGAGGATATTAGAGTCTAGGTTTCACATTGAGGGAACAATTAACACTTTATAGCCTTTTTTTTAAGCCAAGTCCATAATAAGTAAGAGAGAAGAGGTCTTTATATCATTACATAGGTAAGGGGAAAATGACAATGGCATCAAGCAGGAAGAAGTTGTGCCTTGAAGGCCTTCTCTCTAAAGTTGTTAGGGGTAGCCTTATATAGGCTACACATATAAGAGAAAATGCATATCTATTTTCTTCCTCCAACTTGGTTAAATGCATACTATATATATATATATATATAGAGAGAGAGAGAGAGAGAGAGAGAGAGAGTATACATTCATTCTTACATTGTAGAAGCATAAAAAATTGCTCATTATTTACTAAAAATCTCATACATTATTAATGTATAAAACTATTTGAAGTCATAATAGGAAAACTATCATAAAACTCAAGTCATGATATTCATAAAATGCGACTGTACAAAATATATCATGAAACTATACAACTAAGTGGATAATATCCTTTCTAGAGTAATCTCATAGTACTCTTCAGTAGCTCAAACATAATCTGAAAAGAAAGGGAAGGAAAAGAAATTTTAGAATGAGTACGCATTTTTTAACCTTACAAATATACACATTCATGTGCTTTAGCATTGACGTCTTATCATATTAGTCATCTTATTCCTTGTCTTATAATCTTTACTTGTCTTTTACTTATCATGTTATTTTTGCTTTTGATCATGTCATATCACGTATGTCATAATATAAAACATGCTAAAATCCATGACTTAGTCCAAAGGCTTGCTTCCTTAAAACATGTCCTAAAAACTCATATTCAACTCAAAGATCTTAGCATAAGTCATATAATACTCGATTTAAAGATATCATCATAAAACTTATCTTAAAATCTCTCTTTCTCTTGAAATTATGCATATATTTCTATCTTAAAATATTTGTATTGATCGAACTGATAAACATAAGGATTCGACATTCTAGCCTTGTGAATTCAACTGATGCATAACCAATACTTTTTCTTATGAGTTTGGTCTATGACTATGCCCTCTCTAATGGCCATTAGTTTCCCTCTCTATTGAGTGTGCAAACCCATAAATGCCCCCTTATATTCATGCCAAAAGATGTCCAAAATATCGAGTTTTTCTATTTAAAATTTATGCATATAGAATTTACGGTTTTTCTTGTAATGAATACGTTAAAACCATTAAAAAATTATACTAATCAATGTTTAGAAATTTATTATCCTACTAGTTATTTAGTTCAATAATGTATAATGGATATTAGCATTATTTTAAAGAATATTGTGTACCCATTTCAATACAAATGAAAGAAAAAAAAAATTAATTATTGGAAACAAATACCTTTATTGTTTACTATAGTTACTATACTGGATCCTAGAGCTAAATTATTATGAGTAAAAAGTTTGTTAAAAGTTATAGGGTAAATTTTGTTAGAATCTTTATCATTAACAACATAAAATGCTATGGAATTTTTATATGATATGTATTTTGTTTATAAAGTTAAATATGAAAACATTCACATATTTCACAGGCACAAGTAAGTTCATTCGCCTAATCTAAAAGCCAAATGCATTTGTAATCTATCTTGATAAAAGGTAAACGACCAGTAGGTTTAAACACTAATTTTAATGAATTTACAAATTATATTAATAATGATTATTTAATTGAAATAAAGAATGAAAATGGTATTTACATATTTTAACATGATAGAAAACACATAAAAAAAAAACTTATTATTTGTCTTCCACTATGATACATGATCTACTAACACCTTTGGTATTTACTATAACTTCAAAATCAATTTTTAGTACAAATGGATGTGTCTTGAATGACAAAATATTAAATTTACACTCAAATATGGTTGAAAACATTGTGTGCATAAAAGATTAGGTGACTAAAGATTTCAAGCTATAAAATTGGGTCGTTAAAGATATATTTGAAGATTTCAGGAATTTAAATATGAAATATGATTGAAAAAAGTATGATACTAATACTTTTATATTTGTATGATATGATATAAGTTTATTTTTTTATGTTCGCTTTCTTTTATTTTTTCATCATATAACTATGATTTTTTTCAGTCATAAATGATGAATTTTAAATAAAATTTTAGAGATATTGTTCTTGTTTACGTAAAAAAGATAATAAAATTAATAATTTTAAAACTTTTTAAAAATAAAAAAATTATAAAATATGACAAGCTAATTTAGAAAGCACATGGACTAACCAAAAAGGCCTATAAAGGCATTGGCCAGAGGGTCATAGATCGTACTTTAGGTCTTGTTATTTTGATGGGTGATGCAACCTATAAAAGTATAATTTGGTGAGTCTTGGCCTAATATGATCTCGCTCAACTTCTGTTTATTATTGAATTAATTATTTTTTATAAGTTTTTTGTCCAATCATTGTTTCCTTGTAATTTGACTATGAAGAAATATCTAATGCATGTAGCGACGATGATTCTGCGAAGCATCTGGGCAACCCTTAAGATCATTATGGTCGATGCACAAAATACATCATTTAACAAAAGCATGGAATTAGCTTTGTTTATCAGCCCTAATTAATTGGAGTTTAACATATTTAAACTTACATCCAAAATATTATTGGGCCTGGGCTTCAAACTTGCTATTCAGGCCTTAAGTTTTTTTTTTTTTTTCAAAAGATAAAATTTTATATACAGAACAAAGGAAAAATCCTAATATAGCTTAATTGTCACAAGCCTGAAGGTTTACCCAACAAAGAAATCTAAGAAAACGCCTCCAAATACAAAGAATAGCGACTCCAACTCATTACTCTTGAATATCTATTTAAGCTTCTGCAAATATAGAGTTTAAGAATAGGATGATGAAAAACAAAACTATACATGCACCAAAACCTCAAGGTTTTTTTTTTTTTTTTTTTTTTTTTTTTAATGTTTGTTTCATTAATATTTTTAGGTTTCAGATTTATATTGAGCTTATTGCTAAACTTTTAAAAATTTACAAACACATCTCTACAATTTCATACAAGTTTGTAAACCTAACAAATACAGTTCTATCCACAATTAATTTGTAAGTAAAATAAAATTGATTCATAAATGATTAATGCAATACTAACATTTAAAATGAATAACAATGAAATCAACTACATCATTTCAAAGTTTTGGATTGGTTACAAGTAGGCAAAAATGAACAGGCAAGTGAATGAAAATTGCATTCACTCGTTCCGTAATCTTAAAATTATTTATATTTCTTTGTACATTTATAATGAATATTAATGGTGATACGTTAATATTTGATGATTTTAAATTAAAAAACTCAAATTGCATTGAATTAAAGTATTCGAACCTGAATAATATCTCCCTCATACCAAATATGAATCATTAAAATGTTCTTTGATACTCGGCCAGGAAGATATATATATCAAGTTTCTTACATAATTGACATGCTGTTTGATATGGAACACAAACATTTAAAAAAAAAAAACTGAAGTATACAATACAATATGTAAAAGGTTTGATTGGCAAAAATATTTTAAAAAAGTTTTGGATAAATTTCTAAACAATAATATAAGAAAATTAGAAGAAAAAAAAAAATAAAAGCAGTTGTTTTCTTAAGAAATATAATTAAAAATTTTAATTGTATTTTAATTTTTGAAACTTATGAATGGATCACAATCCAAGTATAATCCCTTAATCTAGTGCATTTCGAGAACAAAAAAAGCTTCGCATGATTCAAAAAGTTCGAATTTGTTTTGCAGTATCTTGAGGAAACACAAGGTTAGCAATCTCATTGCAAAAATAAACAATCTTGCATATAATATAATTTCTATGATAATATGAGCAGAGAATAAAACTGCTACCTTGTTTTGAAGGTTTTCTTGAATTTGACCGACAACGCTTTTGGAGGTTGATCAACGGATGCCGATGGTTTGCCGGAAATTCAAAGGAAGGGAGAACAAGTAGAAATGCAGAGTCGGATTCCAGAAAATTAAGAGAGAATTTAGAAATTTAAAAACAGAAAAGCGTTGTATGACATTTGGCAAAACTAACCAACGAATGAATTCATTCCCCCTCCAGGTTTCTTTTTTAAACATAAACAGTATAATTCTAAATCAGTTTTTACAATTGAAATGAATTGCAAAACGACACCGTAATTGCTTTCCAGCTTATTGAAACGCTGCGTATTATGCTATTCCCTGTACATCTTCATCCTATTAAACGACTCTTCCAGCTGAAATTGGTTCGGTCCGCAACATCAATATGATTTTACTTTGCCGGACAAATGAGCACCAAGTCGTAACATAAAACTGAATAGTGCAAGAAAAGGAATCTCACGAAAGCATCACCAAGAATTTATGCCATATGAGAAGGCAAGCTTATTTTGATATTTAGGGTTTTTGTGTTTAAATTTAATACAAGTAATAAAAATGGGAAGAAATCTACCTGTCATTACGACGAAACCAACATCAACGTAACTTGTTAGTAGAAGTTTGCATAAACTTTTGCGATTTCCTGGCAAATATACATCAACTTTTTTTTTCCTAGAATGATATTCCTAATACAGATCCAAACTTTCAATGTTTATAATCTAAAACCATCAGTTATCAACTGTCGCACAGGACTTGCTCTCTCCAATTTCAAGTATTCTTTGACAAAATTTGTACCTCAATGAAGTTGCAGCTCCTTTCTGATGCCTTGAACTAAATGTCACAGATGACTATAGAGGAGAGTAAAGGATCAGAAGCTCCACTGATATTGCCTTTAACAAGCTCCAGGTAGTCCAAAGCTCTCTCTGTAATAATTTCACCAGGAATCAACACAGGAATCCCAGGTGGGTATGGACATATAAGTTCCCCACATATCTTCCCAAGGCTTTCTCCAATACTCACTTTCCTTTTTCTTGCAAAGAAAGCGTCCCTTGGATTCAAACTTATATTAATATCAGCAAAGGGTGCCACACCACAGTGCTCTACTCTCCTCTCAGCCTTTCCTACAGACAGGGAAGTTGCTGCTACTTGTTGTAGCCCTGACACAAGCCTAAGGATATGCTCCCTACAAGTTCCAAGGTTAATTGCAAAAGTAATAGATTGGGTCCCAACAAGTTCACAAACAACCATCTGATCCCTATACAGCATTTCATCTGCTTCATACCCAGATAAACCAAGCTGCCTAAAACCAAAAGTGAGTCGCAAGGGATCAATCACAGGAAAGTTGGGGAAGCTTGATGACTCGAGCACTGAAATACCAGGGATACATTTTACAAGATTTTTTGTTTCAATAGCCAACTCCATTGTTTTGTTGAAAATGGTTTCCAGAATTTCATTAAGTTGTGCTCTAGCAGCATCTAAAGATGCTAAAAGCAGATAACTAGGGCTTGTGCTTTGAAGGGTTTGAAGGCACCTACATATTCTTTCTCTATCTACAATATCTCCTGACATGTGTAACATAGATGACTGTGTAAGAGAGCATAAGACTTTGTGAGTTGATTGTACAGCCAGATCTGCACCCTGCTGAAGGGCAGAAGAAGGCATATGGGGATGAAATCCTAAATGTGCTCCATGAGCCTCATCAACAATCAAAGGAATTCCATGATAATGACACAGCTGAGATATCTCACTCAAGTTACTGCAAATACCATGATATGTGGGGGAAGTGACAAAAACTGCAGAAGCTTTTTGGCCATCTTTCTTTAATTCCTTGATTGCTTTCTCAACCTGATACAAATCTAAAGCAAATGGTGAGTTCTTTTCTAATTAAACTAAAAATGCTTAGTCATAGCATTTTGATATTCGTAACTAATTTGGCTAATTAAAACGTATAATGTAAAAACAACAGACTAATTCAAAAAAAAATAAAAAATAAAATATAATGGTTGCACCACATTGCTTAAAACAGTTAAAATCAGTACTCTGGACTTGCCTGTGATAGAGTAACACCAGCTGCAATGTCCCAATCACAATCATACTCAGGGATCATATACTTAGGCATAGCACCTGACAATACCAAGGCAGAAATGGCAGATATATGAGAATTTCGAGGGAGAATCAAATATTCTCCGGGTGAGCAAGTTGCCATTATTGCTGCCTGGATACCACAAGTTGTACCTCCAACCAGAAACCATGTATCTAATGCTCCGAAAAGAATAGCTGCTTGTTTCTGTGCCTCTAAAATAGGTCCTTCTGGAGAAAAGAGGTTGCCAAGCTCTGGAAGCTCAGGTAAGTCGTGAATAAATGGCCTTAAACCAATAAGCTGAACTAATGAAGATGGTGCAGCATGTCCTCTGTTATGCCCTGGAAAGTGAAAACTAGCAGCATCTTGCTTGGCTGAAGCTTCCAGTGCA
The DNA here is from genome assembly GCA_026122585.1 of Anacardium occidentale. NCBI lineage: Eukaryota > Viridiplantae > Streptophyta > Magnoliopsida > Sapindales > Anacardiaceae > Anacardium > Anacardium occidentale. The sequence continues at coordinate 63,008 of JAJEJH010000635.1, read as the reverse complement.
CAGACCAATGGAGGAAGGCTGTCTGGCAAGATCTGAGAGTTGGGAACACGAATTTCATTCTCTATCAATGATTTCGGCATTTCAGTTATGCTTCTTCTATCTTCCTTCTCTGGTTCCAAGATTCTTCTTTCCTGTTAAATTTTCTCAAAAATTACCAGATGCAAATTTGGTGGGCATGCAGACCAATGCCATAGCATGCTAATTTTCTTTCTGGTTTGATAGAAAGGAGAGGTGGCCATGCATTCAACAAAGTAACATCAGATAGCATTAGCACCTTTAATATTAATCATCTTGACAGCCTTCTTATCATTAAACCTGGTAACAGCTTTAATAAAAACTAAGCACAAGAAAACTGCAAAAGCTTATCAACATTTAGATTAAAAGCCCTACACCCCTATTTATTTGATAACTAAAAAAATTAACATTTAAATCGAATTAAATGACCACATGATTTTAACACCAAAGACAAGATTTGATTATGATTAAATTCCTCCACCCTAACTCTAATCCATGACTTCAAATCAATTAAAGAACTACATCGCATTGATTTATCACAAATCAATCATAATATATATATATAATTTGACAATTAATATCCAATTAAAACAAGGTAAGCTACATCAAATCTGCAACAATGATAACAAGATGGGAATAGTGTAATAATTACCTTGGTGGCATAGAAGCTTCATGGGATTTTAGAAGAGTGAAATTATTTGAATACCCCAGAGGACAATAAAAGATATCATTATTTTGTTTAAAGGATAAAAATAGCCATAAAATAACCAAAAGACAACTTCATGAGAGCAGTATATCAACATTGAGATTAAAAACCCTAAATGCTAAATCCACCACTTAATTACTGGATAAACAAATAAAATTAACATTTAAGTCGGATTAAATCACCCTACATGGCATCATATGATTTCAACACTAAAACAAGAGTTTGATTACAAACAAATGCCGCCATTCTAACACTAGGCCACGATTTCAAATCAATCGTACAACAATGTCACCCATTATATTTCATTGCTTTATCACAAAGTAACTAAAATACGACTAGCAGCATCTTATCTGAAACAATGATCAAACATTAGAAAGAAAAAAAAACGTAATCGTAAAAGCAATTACCTTAGTGGCATTAGCTTCTTGATATTTTGGAAGGATGAAATCGTTCTTCCTGTCTTTAACAGAGTCCGCCAATTTCACGCTGCGACGCGACGGCCGAGAAGAAGAACAATTTCTCTGACCCAGCTTAGGGAAGCATGAAAAGTCTAACACAGACCCTACAGCAGTAAAGGCTGCAGCCATATTTTAGTGTGTCTCAGTATCTTCTTCCTTCTCTCTGTTTCAAAAGGTTGTGTCTCTCCAAAGATGATAACAAGTGACAATGACTATAACTTAACTCTTTGGCGGGTCGGCACACACATGGCCTGCATTAACCGGATATTTCTACATGGGTTTATTATCCCAGACCACCCCTGAGGTGAGGGTTTCAGTTGTAATACTGCAAAATATCAAATAACACTTGTAGTGGTGAGTGGCTCCGGACACCCTGCAGAAAATTCCGTAATTGAAGATGGCAAGGTCCTAGAAATAGGAATTAAAACTTGGATCCGGCCTTATCGATTCCTTTAATTTTTAACATTGAGACACAAAACGACACCCATGTTGAAGGGCTGGCAGAAGTTGGGTTTTGTCGTGATCTACAACTTTAACTTTGATTGGGTTAGGCACACATTCATTTTGATTTCAATCCAAAATCAGCATTATTAAAAATATTCTATGGACTTCTAAACTTGTGCATGAAATTAATAGTGTGTTTCGACACAGGACATGTAACTGAAATAATATTATAATATTTTTTATTATTAATTAAATAATTAATTATTCATACGTATTAATTTATTAAAATACATTATTACTTTATATTTATTAATATTTAATATTACTTTATTTGATTCATTAAGTGATAAATAAAAATTCATAATATTTTATTATTAAACTTGTGTGACAAATATACTAACAGGACAGACAAATTGATTATCTAATTCTTTTTAATTATTAATTGATAACTTCTCTAATAATAATTTTATTTTTATAAAAAAAAAAATTAGTTTAAAATGGTGTTATAATATTTTTTATTATCATCAATTAAACACAACAAGTATTTATATATTCAAATTATTCTAAATCATTATTCTTTATATTCATTAATCTTTATGGTGTATTTTTATTATAGGTAATAAAAGATTATTATAATAATCTATATTTCATAAATTATATTACCTTATTTGATTTATTAGATATTAAAAGATTACTGTAATCTTTTATCACTTAATAAATTAAATAGAGTAATATCAGTAATAAAAGATAAAATTATTAAAGTAATATTTTTATATTTAAAACGAAATACACTCTTAAAGTAATAATTCTTTGTTATAATTTTTCAATTTCAATAATAAAATATTCCCTAAACTAAACATACCGTTAATGTAAATGTAATATATCTTTGTAATAATATTTCAATTTTGATAATAAAAGATTTCTCAAATCAAATGCACCCTAACCACCAGATGTCCGACTTTTAATTTCCATTTCTATCTAAAACTAGTCAACTTTGGATAAGTTCTTATTTCATTTTTTATGGAATCAACAAGTTTCGATTCCACTTATGAGGAAATGAATAGGAATATACCTATTATTTTAAATGTCTTCAATTAAATCGAATTTAGCTTTGTAAACCCCATGGAACATTGGTTCAAAATGCGACGACATTTTGCAAATCAAAACTTACTGGTTAGGCATAAAGATTTCAATGCCTTCAAAGTCACATCTACCTCTCACAGTAAATTTCTTCAATTGAATATAATATGAATTAGGGGCATGATCTCTCATCACCACATCATAAGCTTTGTGTGGTCTCAACCCGTGGATGAAAATATTCTAGTGCCCTCTTAACGTTTGTTAATTACCCCTAGTGCATAACACACCCACACATTGAATCTAGTGAAGTACTTTCTGATAGTCATGATTTCAAATTGATAAATTCTTGGGTCATGGCATAAACTACATCTGCCAACTTAAAGTCCCTTTGAAACAATCCCTAAAAATCAACCTAGGTGATCTTTACAATAACCATGGTGGAACAAATCATCCTTCACTTTACCTTGGTATCATCTCTCAAAAAGTATGTCGTATATTAAACTCCTTCTTAGTTTGTCATAGTGAATAGTGACATGATCTCCTCTATGATCTCTAACCAATCCTCAACCATTATGGGATTCATATTCTCTTTGAATTCTGATAGTTAATGTCTCATTTGTTAGTGTATGTCGTAAAACCATTTGTGTTATTGGTTTCAAAGGCATTTCCTTTTGTATATATATATTCTTGTAAATAACTCATATATTAATAAAAAAGTGTTTTTATGTTCATATATAAACTGCTTCCTTTATATGTGTAATATAGAGTATATCTATGATTTGTCTGAATAACTCTTTTGATAGTCAAATGAGATTATTAAATTTTTTTTTTAAAATTAGTAATATTGTCTAAGCAATAATATTGTATAGTAGGCATGTTGAATACTTTTAAAAAATATATCAAGAGTTGATATAGGTTCATATGATAATGACAACTATGTTACTAAGGCATTAATATGGATTAACGGATAGTGATTTGTTTATCAAAAATGACCACTGAAATGATGAATCATATGAATTCTTTGTTGTCAAGGATTCATTATTTGGTCATATTAGTGTAAGATGTAATCCTTTGACCCAAGACATCATGGTTGGATCTAGTTCAAATGTGTATGATTCATATAGTGTATAGATTTGAGGTTAGTCATGTTTTATACAAAAAAGCCTATTTAGTCATGTGTTGTTCATGGACACAAATGATGATCAAAATGGGATTTGTTAGCTTGGATATATAGGATTGAGATTATCCATTGACTTTGTCTAGTTTTGAGTTCTTAATTGAATGTCGATAAATGTTAAAAATAAAAATCTTTGGCTAGAGTACATAAAAAATGTCATATGAAGGTTGTTTGTGATGACAAGTTTTAAACATATTAAGCGATGATTCAAAAAGAAATCAAATTTATGATTTTGATGTCCCGTGAATCTAAACTCAAAAAAAATGCGACAATGGAAGGATATTACTTGCATAGTAAATATGATTAGATATGGATTTGATAAAATGATTCATCTATCATGGTTTAGAGGTTATGATGCATTGCTAGATATTTACCATAATCATTGGGTCTCTAGATGACCTTCTTGATTAGTTCAAAACTAGCTCATGGCTACCCATGGTGGTCCTACATGGTCTTACCAATTACTTGAAGGAATGAAGAAGGATGAGAGAGATTTCATTATTCGAAGAAGGTTAGCACCTTCTAAGGGTAATAGTGTAATTTCCATGTAAATTAGTATATGAGATTTGTTTTGAGCATTTAAAGGGTTAAAATGGTCCAAAATTATTTAATTAGATTAATTTAAATATCTTAAGGTGTTACGATAAATAATATGGGCTAAATGATTATCTTTAAGAGTTAAAGGGTTTAAAGAAACTATAAAGGGTGCAAAAGTAAAGTAGTTTAGTTTACTTGGGCCATTAAATAATTTTCATTATTCAATGGACAAAAATTAGAAGGTATTTCCATTATTTTAGAATTTGATTTTAAAGGGGAAGCCATGAAGATTTAGAAATTAATTTTGCTTAGCGTATATAAGAAGAGTGTTAGTTCATTTTTCCATATCACTTTTCGAATTTTGAAACATGTTTCTTCTCGTTAACTTTTCCTCTTATTGGTTACCAAGGTGGTGCATAAATTGTAGAGGCTTTGAGGTTTTAAAGTTTGGCTGTATCAAAATGCGGTAATAAATTTATTTGTAAAAATATCAAGTCATATAAGGCAAAACAATGTCAAAAGGTGTCCAACATGTATTAGTAAAAGACTAAATTCATAAATCATGTGCAATACATAAAAATCCCAAACATAAAATATACAACTATATCATAGTCATGCCATGCTTCACTATGTTGATCATTGTTGCTCTTGTTGTTAAGTAAGTTTTAGAACTATAACCTTAAATTACTAATAAGTGTATTAGTTTGTATGAGTATAGTAAGGTTAAGTCCACATATCGATCCCATAGGGACTATGCTAATGCCAAAACCTACTAATCATAGTGCTATTTGAATAATAAAAATCTAATTAACTATTAGTTACTAACTAAATTATTTAACCAAAACAATGAAAACATAACAAGAAGAAAATCTAAAAAACCTAATCAGATAAAGGGTATTAGGGCTAAGACTTAACCTATCTTTGTCATTAACGTATTAACTTTATGTCTTTGCTAGTGTAACAAAAGATACATAAAGTTCAAGAATTCATAACAAGCACATAAATTGCATTTAGCCATATTTAGTTTTCACTGAATATATGAATCGTTACAATCCCCTAGTTATGTTACTTATAGGCTTATCACTAAACTCATGGTAATTATTGATAGTTACTTCTTAGTTACCATTATAAAATCTTAATAAATTTGAATGATGACCAATCGTCCAAACAATGTCAACGAATTTAGTCAATAATTAATTAACATATATGAAGAAAACATAGATCTTAAATTATATTAATGATTAAGTATCACAAAGAAGTTACATCCTCACCTTAGTTAAAATAAATATAGCTCATAATCAACCAAGAAGAACATATCATTAAAATCTAGAAATACATAATTAGGTTCATAATGACTAAACCTTCAATAAGAACACTTGATCTTGTTGCTATCCAATCTTAATTAACTCTAATTTAGTCGCTTGGATGTTCCTTGATGTAATCTTTCTTGAAGGTTGCTGAATAATGTGTTTAAAGTCTTTCCTTTCAGCCTCTAAGACCTTCTTTAATTTCCATAAGAGTTGCTTATATACTTAGGGTAAGCCAAGTAAAATTTTAGTTGAATTAGAAGTTACTTAATGTAGATTTTGCTTACTATCTTGCTATGGTATGGCTTTTTCTTACCATAACAAAAAATTTTATAGAATTTTATCTTTATAGACATTGCAACTCTAGATTTCTAGTTTAATTTGGCTTTTGAATAATCTAATTAGAACCTTGGAATCTCAAGTTATATCTATTTTAGTCTTCAATGGTTAGACAAAGATTTCCATCTAGAAGACTTGACTTTGTAGTAACCATTGATAGCCAAACAAACTCAAATTTTTTCTCATAATAACTTTTTGAAAAGCTTGAGATGTTTGCTATAATTTTTTGAAGACTACTTAAGTGTTGTAGGCAAACATCTAAACTATTGGAATTTTCTTTGCTCAATTGTTGTGGTTTTGTCTCGTATCTTTGTCCAACTTCTCCATTTTGCTTTCTCCATTCGTCTTCTCTTGGATTTAACTCAAAGCACCGATTATTCATTTGCTAGCATCATTTAGCTTGCTTTCCATTGAATTCACATGGAATTCATCATTTCCTGTAAGACAAGACACAAACCCGTAATTTTAAAATATGCATATAGTAAAGGTAAAATAGTCATTTTACATCCTAAAACTTTATAAATCAACTAGAATATTCTAAATGTGACAGATACTTATCAAGACCCTTAACCAACTTTTTCCAAGTTCCTAGGAAAATAAGCAAACTAAAATTAAACTATAAAATAAATCAACAAAATGAAAACAACAATTTACTTTAAATTAACCTTACTATTTTACAATAAACTGAACATAAACATCAATTTACTTTAAATGCCACTTCCATAGGTTGTGACTATTGCATTTAGTGTATTTAAACCCCTAGGTAGCCTTGGTGAACTAGTTATAGTTTTGTGAGAGTTTCCAACAATGATACCTATAAACACCATATACCTAAAATTAAAAATAAAAAAAACCCATATACATACCTACACAACAGCAATAAAATTAGCTTATACACTCATCTCATGATCTACAACAAAAATTCATTATACAACTCACCGATTCATCCTCCTTAAAAGCATTTCAAAACACCACACCACTTCTTTAACAACTCTCACATCCATTTCATTTTCAACCCATAAATAAACCTTCATAATATATTCATGCATGCATCCATATGTACAACTGATTCTAAAGTAATTTTTATGAAACATAACCCTTTAGACAAACTTTTCAATGATTTTCCCTCAATTTATTCTTGACAATGCCTCTATCTTCCAAATTTCTTGAACTTATTTATTATATTTATTAATTGATAAATTTTTTCTTTTTCATTTTTTAAAGGCTTGCATTGGTTTTGCTAGATTGTAGACAAGTCTTTTTATGTGAATTCCAATACTTGTAATACTAATACCCAATTACTCAACAAGTTACAAACTTATAATGTTTTGTATACTCTTATCCTAAATCATTTTTTGTACAAAGTCACTCATGGTAGACATGCAAACTTTTACATTACTTAGCAACTAAGACATTGGAGTAGTTAAAATTCAAAATCTTGCTTAAAATTTTCAAATTATCAATCTCTCTCTCTCTTTCTCTCTCTCTCTCTATATATATATATTCATTCCATCCAGACATCAAAGCAATGCTTATTTTCAACCATAGGTCAGGTAGTTGTCAAATCTATCTAGGGAAGCTTTTAATTTGTCACTTACACTCATGAACACAACACACAAACAATTCTTCTAGCCAAGTCATCTATTATATAGACATTGAACCAAAAATTTTAATTTTGTACAATGTGTCTCTTCATACTTCTAAATCAAACAAAGCTAGTTCATATATCCATCATTCATGATAGTTAATTATAATTTTTGATATACGTGTTAACTTTCACACACAAAAAAAGAAATAAAACAAAAATGAAAAATTTTACACAAAACACACAAAAATGAAAAAAAATTATTGTTAATGAATGCATTAAAATCCTAGTTCTAACTTTTGCTCACCCCTAACCTAGCATCAACATTGTCCTTAATAACAAATAAGAAAACTAAAAAGTTAGAAATACTTCCATACTTTCATCGAGGCATCTCTTCATACTTGTGCATCAATTTTTAAAATATTTCCTCATTATCCATCTCTAATACTCTTACTTAAACTTAAACTCAATAAACTTATAAATTTCATCGATGCAAAAATAACAAAAAAATAAAGCATAAAAACATAAGGAAACAGAATTTTGACAAACAGGTATGTCACAACATGAAATGCCTTACTGCGATAAGAAAATATAAAGCATTAGTGGGTGTCTGCCATATTGTAATAAGAAATTCTTGTATTATAACATGGAATGTTTATAAAATATGAGTTGCGTAAGAACTACAACGAGAAAATGTTGTGTTGCAACATGATTTTTAGCTCTTTACTATGTTGCAACAAGAAAATCCTATGTCATGGCGTAAATTATCTAGAAAAATATGTGTTGCGCCTTGTTTATCTTCAAAGTGGCTTTACACTCATCCGAGGACCAAATCATCTACACCATGCTCATTAAAACATTATTTATATAACACTTACATACAATAATAGTCAAAACAAATAAAAATACAAAAAAAAAAAGTAATTAAAATTTGGTTGCCTTCCAATAAGTACTTGGTTTAAAGTTGTGAGACCAACTTCCTTAGCTAGTTTCATCCAAGATTCTAGCATCAGAACCTAGCCTTGTTGTGTTTAACTAGGCTTCCCTTGTATGACTTAAGTCATTTGTTAGATGTTACAAAGGTTCTTCTCAATTCATGTTGTATTTCAATTATTCCTTTGAGGTGTATCTTTATTACTTCAAACAATCCGATTGTTTTGGAACTTTGCTTCTTAGGAATCAATCTCACAAAGGAACCAACTAAGACCACTTATCACCCAACTTTAATCTTAGCTTCTTTTCTTTCTAATTCATTAAGAGGTTTGCTTTCAAGTTTTATTTTATGTGGCTCTTCAATCTTAATATTTTGATTCAAATAGTATCGCTCAAGTGGTGGTTTTATGTCTTTGTCCTTTTACACAATATTTTTCTCCTTTTTTAGCCTACTCTTTCATTTAGAATCTCAATGGTTTCAAATATCTTGAACGTTACCTTATTACCTTTCATTTTTAATTTTAACTTCTATTTACTTAAATTAATGATGGTCCTTCCCATTATTAAAAACAATCTTTCTAAGATTAGTGGCAAATTCTTATCTTTCTTTATATCAAGCACCATGAAGTTTACCAAGAAGATGAATTTGTCCAATTTGATAAGAAGATATTATATAATCCTTTTTGGTTTTGTACACGACCAATCAACCACTTGGAGTGTCATATTTGTGGATTTCAAGTCCTTGATACCTAATTTCCAACAAATAGAAAAATGGATCAAATTAATACTTACTCTTAGATCATATAAAACCCTATCAAACTTATGCTATCCTATAGTGCAAGAAATAGTGAAACTCCCTGGATTATTGTGTTTTGGTGAGAGTTTCTTTTAAATAATGGCATAACACTCCTTGGTAAGCTTCGCCATCCCTTCTTCATCTATCTTTCTTTTCTTGGATAGGATTTTCTTCATGGACCTTGTATATTTTAACATTTGTTAAAGCACATATAGGACCCGTCACCACGAGTACCCCTGCTGTTGAATACTGAGGTACCTTTTTTTTATTAATAATCTGAAAATACGGGTACCGACGACGGGAATCCTACGAAAAATAAAACCTGAAACTACTATTGTACAACTGAATTACATATGCAGAAGCTGAAACTGACATATATATATTTACTGTCTGAAAATACATGTACAATGGGCCCAATGGCCTTTTTCATACATACATACTATTTCTGTACATTTGATTACATAAAGCATTTAAAATATGACCACACAGGTCCAAAACTGAAAGTACATATTGAATCGTGGTGTGGGCCTTCTCCTGCTAGCCTTGATCCACCCGCTCCTCGCAAACAGCACGAATACCTGAAAAGGATGGAAGAAGGAGGGGGATGAGTGATAAAGATCACCCAGTAAGCGCTCCTTACTTCCCTCAAAACCCAAGCAAGCAACACACAGAATCATACATACCTGGCTTCGGCCCTATTCATACATCTATGCACTTGCTGGAATCTGAAACTGATTATTTGAATCTCATTCATTTACTGATATCAATATTATTCATGTCATAATGTGTATGTCATGCCATGCTAACTGAAAATACTGTGGATGCATGCATCTGAATATCTCTATGTACCTGAAGGTACCTGCTGTACTGATCAGACTTGGTGAACACAGAGATTCAACATCTTGGTCATGTGGACTGAACAGTCTAACTACTGGCTAGAAAGCTGAATATACTGTGTTGTACGATCTGACTGGTGTCAGAAGGCTGAATCTAAAAATGCTGTTGAACATTCTGACTGGTGTCAGAAAGCTGAATCCCACAGATGCCCCCTCGAGTTCACCCATATTCTTACCTGTACATCAGGTTCTGAATACTGAAATCTACTGAATTCAGATCCCTTGATCATTTCTGAAGCTACATGTCATGCTATGGTATTCATATGCAGTTTTATTATCTGAATCTCTGCTTATCTGGTGCTTACCTGATCTTTAAACTGAATTCTGATGCTTAATTAATCATTTTATAATTTGTTTCTGGAAAACTATTGCTACACGAGCGTGTGGGCGAGGCATACGAGCATGCATAGCTCACACACGGGCGTGCATGTCATGGACACACGGGCGTGTGCCCAGACGCACGGGACCGTGCACTGGTCATGTGGCTGACCGTGCAAGCTACTGGAATTTCTGAAAATTTTTACTGAAAAGCATGCACACGGGCGTGTCCTTCAGGACACACAGGCGTGTGTCTCATAATCTAACCGTGCACACGGGCGTGTTCCTGGAGAATCAAAGGCACACGGCCGTGCCATGCAGGCACACAGTCGTGTGTCTTGTTCTTCAATAAGAACACTTGCCAGAAAAATGCACAATTCATCAACCATTTCTCAATCAATCACCAATTCACTTTAAACACACTTTTCCAGCACTGCAAATAACACATTTGAAGCATCACATTCGACATGCATCAATCGATGAGCATTTCACCATGAAAGCAACCACTTTCTCTCACTAAACACATTCAAACTTGCATGCATGGATTCAAGGGTAGCAATTTCATTAATTCACGCCACAATCATCATCAAATAAGCATGCACAACTCATCAACATGTCAAACATCAAAATCAATCAAGGCAAGCTGGGAAAACTCAAGGAAAAGGTAAGCGAACACTTACCTCGCGCCATTGCCTCTGGAAGCTTTTCTTTCAACTAATCCCTTGGCTCTCTAACTTGATTGGGAGCTACTTGCTGCTGGATTTCCTCTCTAAGGTTGGGAGGAACTGAAATAGAAGAGAGAAGATGCTGAAAATGCAAAGTGGGTGAGAAAATGAACTTAATCTCTCGGCTCACTTATATACTCATGCCTTGCATGGGCGTGCACAAGGGAAAATAGAGACTATTCATTTCTTGCTCATTCATATGATCGAATCCTTCCGAAAGGAATCATACGAAAGCCACACAGGCTCTGAAAACTTACTAACTCACCCCTAAACTCATCTAGACTCCCAATCTATTTCTGGATTTCGTTTCTAACCCCGAAATTCTTTCCCTAAGGGCTTTTCTAACCTGGGATGCTACAACACATCTACAAAGGGAATGTCAATATGCTATTTTTTTAAGATAATAAGAAATTTAACCCATTATTTGTTCTCTTTAGACTTTTATAAGTGCTATGGAAATGGTACAAGCAGTCCTCTTTCAAGTATGGTGTATTGAATTTGGTATCTCATAATGCCTTGGCCTTTTTCCACTTGGGTATTCACTTATCTTTCTTTTTCTTCTTATTTTTTTAAGATGTACCTTTTCTTTAACTTTGTCTTCTAGTTTTTCTTCTTCTTTGTTTACTTGTGTGTCTTCTAAAACTGTCATACTTCTCAAGGTAAGTGTTATCACCTATTTTTTTGGATTAATGACTACGTTGTTTAGTAAGGTCCCTTGAGGTCATTCAGCTACCTTTTGTGCTAATTACTTTATTGAATTTCCATATAATTTTTTTGAAGGCTTCTTGATTTCTTTAGGCTATACTAGTTTCTTCCATAAAAATTTTAATTTTCTCCATGAAGCTTGATGTTTGTTGTACAAGTTTTATAAACATTTCTTTTAGGTTTTGTCTCTTCTGACATTATTTCCTTGTCCCCTTTAGTTATCTCATGCAAAGTTAAGATGATTCTTCTATCTAGGGTTATAGGTAAATAAGGGTTATTTTGAAATTTCCTCTCATTTGATTCTCCAAATAGTTGACTTGTTCAATATTGGATGGAGCAAATCTATTTCTTATTTGGTAGTCACTACTCACGTGATTACTTAAAAAAAAATCACAAGTTAGCAAGACATCTTAAATACCTCTTAATTTTCTTGTATACCTCTTAATTATCTTTAAAGTGCATTGACTTGTGTAGGAACGACAGTTAAGACATCTACTTCATATGCTCCTATCATTTGTCTAATGTAGTCATTGGCCATTTTATAATTATTACTCGCTATGACACCTAAAAGTTCATATACATCTTAAGGTGTTTTGTTAGTAGTCATATCTACCAAGGTTTGAGTCTTGAGCATCAAACTTGTATTAAATGTTTGAACTTATGGCCATAGTTATATCTTATGGTATAGACATTGTCATAGCAACTTCTTATACCTCTTTCATGCCTTATGTAATGATTCAAGGTTACCTTGCATGAAAAAGGTGATTTCATTTGTATCATACCAGATTTAGATGGTAGAAAATATTTAGATAGGAACTTTTGTGACAAATCATTTTGTGTCATGATAGTTCTTGTTAGCAAACACAATAGCCATGTTTTTGCTCTATTAACAACCTCATCTTAATTACATTTAATCATGTTGTTGCCTTATCTATTCTATAGGTTCCTTCACTCTTTTAAATTTTTGCACAGACTCTTCTCGATTTCAGGATCAAATGATATAGTCTCAATGCTTTGGACCTTATACAAACTATCCTAAAAACAAAAGAAATTGAAAAAAAATCTATGCATAAAAAGAAAATAAAATTAAAAACAAACAGTATTTGAAAAGAAAAGAAAGCAAATAAACACACAATTATAAAAATTAATAAATTAAAGTGAATTAACTAACAAAACAAAATAAAAAGTTATATTCCAAACTAGCACCGAACTATTTAATTTAGTATTAATGCTACAATCCTCAATAACACCAAAAACTTATTGAGTAAGTTTTAAAACTATACCTTCAAATTACTAGCAAGTGTATTAGTTCATATGAGTTTAGTAAGGTTAAGTCCAGATATCGGACTATGCTAATGTTGAAACTCCCAATCATAATGCTATTTGAATAATGAAAATCTAATAATGCTAAATTAACTATTAACTACTGACTAAATTATTTAATAAAAATAATGCCAAAAAAGTAATTAGATAAAGAACACTAAGGCTAAGGCTTCACCTAATTGCTAACTTAATCACTAACCTTCTAGTATTTTCGTAGGTTAAATGATTGAATTCACTACTTTATTAATAACCCTTCTCGAATGATATTAACCTGTCTTTGACACTAACATAGTTATTCCACATCTTCGCTAGTGTAACAACAAATGCATAAAGTTTAAGAATTTGAAACAATCACATAAATTGCGTCTACTAATCTCTAGTGTTTCCCAATCTATGAACCATGACAACCCTCGAGTTGTGTTACCTATAAGACTTGTCATTAAACTCATGAAAATCATCAATAGTTTTGATTTCATATCTTATTTCTTAGTTATCATTTTGAAATACTAATAAATTTGAATGATGGCTAATTATCCAAATAATGACAATGAATTCAATCAATAGTTAATTAACATATATAAATAACTGAGCATCGCAAAGAAGTTACATCTTTGCCCTAGTTAAAATAAATTTAGTTCAAAATCAACTAAGAAAAACATATCATCAAGATCCATAAATACATAATTAGGTTCAAAACAACTAAACCCTCAATCAAGAACACTTAAAATATGATGCAATCCAATCTTGATTAACTCAAGTTGCTTGGATGTTCCTCAATGTAACCTCACCTAAAGGTTGTTGAATAATGTGTTAAAGTCCCTTCTTTTCAGTTTATAAAACATCTGTGAATTTCTATAAGATTAATTATATACTTAGGGTAATCCAAGTAGAATCTTAGTTGAATTAAGTGTTATTTGATATAAATTTTGCTTCCTATTTTACCCTAATGTGAATTTCCGTTGCCACAATGAAATGTTTCTAGAATTTCGGTCTTAAAAAAAGTTATAACCCTAAATGTATAGTTTAATTTCGCCTTTAAATTACCCGATTTGGACCTCAGAATCTCAAATTGTCCATTTTAATCCTTAATAGTTAGACAAATAATTCTGTCAAGAATACCTGAATTTGTAATAACGATTGATGACCTAAACAAACTTAGAGTTTTTTCCTATGATAGCTTTCTGAAAAGCTTGAGATGTTCACTATAGCTTCATTAAAGACTACGTTTACAATCTAGAACTCTAACTTCATGAAATACCTAGAACAAACATTATGGGTCAGACACTAAATTGTTTGAATTTTCTTCATTCAATCATTATGGTTCTGCCTTAGATCTTTGTCCAACTTCTCCATTTTTCTTTCCTAATTTGTCTTCTCTCAGATTCAACTTGAAATACTGGCTAGTCATTTGTAAGCATCTTTTAGCTTGCTTTTTATTGAATTAACATGAAATTTATCATTTCTTGTAAAACAACACACACAAACCCATGATCCCAAAATATACACATAATAAGGGTAAAATAGTTAATTCACAACATAAAACTCTAACAATTAACCATGAAATTCTAAGTGTGACTAACACTTATCATCGATCTGCCCTTCTACCATATCTACCTGTAAAATCACAAGTGAACTTATGAGTGACAAAAGCACTCAATAGGCAGATAAGTAATCATAACTCATAATTGTCATGATAATTCACTAATAAAATATAATTATCAGTATCCTAAGTACTCTTTTCATTTTACACTCAATATCCTAGACATTTGTTGTGAGCATATGTTTTGGTGGAAGTGCTTATACAACATATACAACATCTTAAATGTCTAACACTAAGTGTCAATCAGGCTTATATTTTCATATACTTATCTTCTGGTTATATTCGAATATAACTATAGCTAGAATGTTGGTTAATTTTGTACATAATTATAGCTAACTTATAATATCTAATCAACTCTACACACAATTGTTACTAGATTGTTAGTTAACTCTACATATAGTTGTAAGTAACATATCATATTTAGTCAACTTCGTACACTATTATGGCTAAATATATGTATATATTTACTATTTCACCATCTCTTCAGACAACTATGGTTAAATACCTTTATTCATCACTATTTATTAAACTTAAGACTTTTTTTAAATTTGACTCAATTAGGGCCCACGTCTTGTTTCGTACTATTAATCATTTGTCTAATATCTTTTATCGATCTAGACTCTTTTAAGTCAATCAACTCTTTATAGACTAACCCTTATTCATGCATATTGGTTAAAGGTATTTTCATCATTTTTCACACTTATGTACAATCATATTTAAGGTGTGTACTCGCGTACTCTTACATGGGTATTATCGTGACCTCTGTTAAATATTGCTATTCATTACTACTATTATATTATTAAATTAATCATCTCTAATATATATCAAAAATCCCACACAAAATTAATTGAAAACACGTTTGCAAAAGCTTTGAAAACATGAATATGATAATATGCTAAAAAAAAATATCTTTATTTCATAAAATATATTATACAAAATATGTATACATGAAAACTGTATGAATATACACATATGAAAACTGTACAATATATGCATAAGCATTAAACAAAGCAAGTGAGCCAAATATGCTATTTGCTGAAAATTGTACAAATTGTGTATATATATATATATAAAAGAATTGTACATATCATGCGAGCTAAAACATGATATGACATTATATCATCTAAACACTGGTGAGAAGCTGGTCAAAAATCATATCCTACTCCCCAGCCATCTTGCGCTCCAACTCAACACCTACTTATCGACCTATAAGAAAGGAAAACTGTTAGGGATGAGTGACGAGCTACTTAGTAAATATTTTCTTCCTCTACCTCTAAGCAGGTTTCTACTCTGTCTAACTTTATGACATGTCATGAATCTCCATGATTTTTTTCTCATTTTAGTTCTTAACTTATTTCTTATCTAATCTTTTTTTGTTGCTTATCTTATCTCGAGTCTTATAAGACTTCCTTTGCTTTACTGTTACTTATCAAAATTTCCTTGCTCTGTTTCATATGATGCTATGTATGACATGATATAAAGTATGCTAAAAATCATTTATTGGCCTTAAGGTCTACTTTCTAAAACATTTTCTAAAAGTAACCGTTAGGATTTGAGGATCTTGAAATAAAAATGCATCTGAAATATCTCTTTTCCACACACACACACACACACACACACACACATACATATATATATATATATTATAAGAACTGTATCTGAAATTGCTATATTGATTAGATTGATGAATACAAAGATTTGACACTCTAGCCATGTGAGTTGTACTATATTGGTGCTATCCAACAAGCTGAAAATATGTTACTATATTAATATTGGTATCAGTAAGCTAAAAATCTAATCCATAATGACACAAGGTTAGTAAGCTAAAATCTGATCTTAAAAGTGTCTTCTCGTATTCACCCTTAAAAACAATGTCTAGAACATTTTATCTCTATTTAAACATGTATTTGGCTTGATCTCTTTTCTTAAAACTTTATTTTGGCATGCCATGTTATGTAATACTAATTATGTAGTATATTTAATCATCTTGGCCTCTTATTAAGTTTCTCATGCTTGTAACTTTTTTTTGTATTTTTATATATTGTTATATTGCTTTGTATACTATTCTATTTTTGATTCCATATTTTCGTATATAGTTCTGATTTTGACTCTATAAACTATTCAGTATATTTCTTATTAAAGTTCCTAATTCTACAACTTTGTATGTTTATGTATTATTCTAGTTGTGATTTTATGTAAATTGAATAAACTGTTATGTTTTTATTTTGGTTGTCTCATATTGCACTGTCATGTATTTTAGGACACACAATCATGGCCTTGTATTGCACGAGCCTATAGACATTTGCTCTTACACGGTCGTGACTTCTAGACATGATCATGTAATTCAAGAACATGTACACGATCGTGACCCTGAGTCATACGATTATGTACCTTTAAGACATTATCAATTGGTTTCAGTCGTGTATACACTTACATGACTATGACCATGCAAAAATATGATAACATGGTTGTACACTTATTGAGCGCACGATCTTGTATTATACTCTGCTTTTACAACATTGTCTTTGAAAATTGCAGATCTTAACCCAAACACTATGAAATTTTATTTAATCTTCAATCAAGCTTATTCTAACACTTATACGTGAATATCATGTTACTTTATATATGTTTTCCTTATCAAACAACATCAATTTCCACTAAACCATGCATTAAACCCTCAAACTGTATATATATACCCTTATGTATACTAAGCATGTTTTTAAGCAAGCAACTTCATCTGTTTTGTAATTGTGGATAATTTTTTAAGGTTTACATAGGTGTTATTACTTGCATATAAAGATAATGCTTTCAAAACATTTGTTCCATTCATTAGGAAATTACAAAACCAAGTAGGTTATGCAATTATTAAAGTGATCATGAAAAAGAGTTTGAGAATTTTGATTTTGAAACATATTGTGATAAACACGACATTGAACACAATTTTTCAGCCCTTAGTACACCTTAAAAAAATAGAGTTGTTAAGAGAATAAATAGTACACTAGTTGAAATGTTTAGGACCATATTGCATGGACATAATTTGCCTAAGTCATTTTGGGGGGAAGCCATAAATACTTCATGTTACATCATTAGTAAGGTCATGATTAGATCAATTCTCAAGAAAACTCCCTATAAGTTGCACAAAGGAAAAAAACCTAATATTACATACTTCTATCCATTTGGATGTAAATGTTTTGTACTCAACAATAAAAAGGACAACCTAGAAAAATATGACGCCAAATCGAATAAAACAATTTTTCTAGGATATTCTTTTACCTCTAAAGTGTATACAGTCTTCAACAAAAGGACATTTGTTATTGAAGAATCTATACATGTGTTATTTGATGAGTCTTTTTCTAAATATGTAGATAAGTCAAATAATGATCAAATGGTGAAGCTTATGGAGGATCTCAAGATTAAGGATGGACTCACTCTAAAAGAAGAAGAGACTCAAGCTGAGGTAGCACCATAAGATGAAATACAAATACAACCTCAAGAAGTATAGAGAAAGATCTTTTACCCAAAGCTTAAAGACGAAGTCTAAAGGGAAAATATCATTGGTGACTTATCTCAAAGGGAGAGGACAAGAGCTTTAATTAAAAAACACTTGTGAATTTGTGGCTTTTTTGTCACAAATGAAGCCTTGGATGATGAAAGTTAGGTATTAGTAACACAAGAAGAGCTAAACCAATTTGAGAGGAACTAGGTATAGGAACTAGTCCCTAGGCCAATAGATCATTCTACCATCGACACAAAATGGCTATACCAAAATAAGGTGGATGAATTCAGAATTATTGTAAGAACAAGGCTAGACTAGTTGCCCAATGCTACTCTTAAGAGGAAAGTATTGACTTTGATGAAACTTATGCTCTTGTAACTTGATTAGAGACAATTAAAATACTACTTTGAATTTTAAATTATTTCAAATGGATATTAAAAGTGCATTTTTAAATGGTTATATCCAAGAAAAGGTATGTGTAAAACAACGTCCTAGCTTCGAAAATCCTAGTTTTTCAAACCATGTTTTTAAATTAAGAAAAACACTTTATGGTTTAAAACAAGCTCCTAGAGCTTGCAATGAAAGACTAAGTTCATTTTTAATTGAAAATGGTTTTTCAAAAGGAAAAGTGGATATCACCTTAGCTATTAAAAAGCATAAGCAAGATATCTTAGTTGTATAAAATTATTTTGGTGACATCATCTTTAATGCTACTAATAAATCTCTATGTAGAGAATTTTCTAAGATGATGTAGGAAGAATTTGAGATAAACATGATGAGAGAGCTAAAATACTTTCCTAGACTACAAATCAAGCAAATGAAAAAAGGAATCTTGCTCAACCAATCAAAATAAACCTAAGTCCTCCTCAAAAGGTTTAGTATGCATGATGCCAACGAACAACCAACTCCTATGAGCACTTCTATAAAGCTTGAAAAAGATGAAGGAGGTAAAAATATTAATGCAAAAACATATAAAAGCATGATAGGTGCATTGTTATATTTAACCGCATCTAGGACTAATACTTTGCATGTGTGCAAGATTTCAAGCTAATCCTAAGTAATCGCATTTAAATGTAATGAAACAAATTTTACGGTCTCTTAGAGGAACATCTAAATTGGTTTATAGTACCCTGAGAACTCAACATTTGAATTACGTGCATTTTCAGATGTCGATTTTAAAGAATGTCGAATTGATAGAAAAAATACTAGTGGTGCATGTCAATTTTTAGGAAACATATTAGTTTCATGATTTTCAAAAAAGTAAAATTCATTTGTAACTTCTACTATGAAAGTCAAATACGTTTTTGTGACTAGTTGTTGTGCCCAAATCCTTTGGATGAAACAACAACTTTCAGATTTTGGTTTTGCAAAAGAAAAAACACATATTTATTGTGACAACACTAGTGCAATTCAACTTTTAAAAAATCTCATATTGCATTCAACAATAAAGCAAATTGACATTAGACATCATTTCTTGCGTGATCATGTTAGCAAAGGTGATATAGTGCTTGAATTTTATAGATATTAATCACCAGTTAGCTGAGATTTTTATCAAGCCTCTTGATAAGAAAATATTTGCTTATATAAGGAGAGAACTTGGAATGATAGATACAAGACAAATAACTGCCTAATGCCTTGACTTTTAAAGTTGTATATTATTGGTGCTAGTTGATTGCTGTTGTGGTTGTTTGACACATTAAAGTATGTTAAAACTTGTGTTGACTATGTTTAAGCTTGATTGTATGAAATTTATTAAATGATGTTTATGCATGTATATTTTTGGTTTTGAATACGAATTCGAGTTGAATCAATATAATTTTATAATTGACATCAATCGATATTTGAATTCATATATCAAAAACCTCATTTGATCAAAATATCCAGGTTTTATAACTTAAGATGTTTTGAGAATTTTTTTACTATAGGTTTTTCTAAAAAAATGCATGTCTGTGTGCTTTTGGTCACACATGACTCTGTATCACAAATATACATAAGTGTGTCCCCGTATGACATACACGACTATGTGTCCAATTAGTACACAACCATATAGGCATTTCAAATTTCGTGGTTGGCTGCACGCATAGCACGAGTAACTCACACAAGCATGCGTTTTAAAATTTTATTATTTTTAAATTCTTTTTACAAAACATGATCATGCAACTTTCGTTAGTATTCCCGTATATAATTAGGAATGTCGCTAAAATAAAGCTTAAACATGACTGTGCAGTCAAGTAACACTTTCGTGTACGTGTAAATATATAAGTACGTCCGACCCATTGCTTTTATTTTCATGCAAAATTTCAAAACCTAGCCATGTTATACCCATTTTTTCTCTCACTCTCTCATCATTTTTCTCAAATTTTTTACATTATCTTGCTTTTAAACTTATTTTTATAAGTTTCTCTTGCATTATCTCAAGTTTTTGGCTTAGTTTTCACTCAAAATCCATTCAAACTCCTCAAGATCCCTTTATTTATAAAAACCCTAAAATGTCATCATGTATGAAGCTTCTGCTGATCTAGTCCATCTAAGAGCATATGAAGAACTGATAATTTATTTGGAATCATTTGTGCCACTCACCCAAAAAAAGTACTCCTTACTAAATGAAGAAACACTTAATTTTTATTGGTTGATGTTTAGACAATAGGTTTTTAAATAAAATTGGATTGTTAGGGGGAAATGACAAACTTAGTAGATGTTGCTCGATTGAATGAACTATTTTACATGAAGTTAAATGCTTACAAAAACCTCGTATATGAGTTTTACAATTCCTTGTCGATAAAAAGGGACATAAAAGGGACAATTATAGATCACACGATAGCTTTTCAGTTAGCAAATAAGAATTGGGTGGTCACTCCAAATTAAATGGGTGAGTGGCTACAATGTGAGGCAGTAAGAATTTTGGATTTCACAAGAGTAAAGTTCTCAAGTATTATAGACACTATTAGGAGGTTTGGGCTTCTATAAGGCACAAAAAGAGAAAGCTTCAGCATTGGCAAACCTGACCATATGAATTTTTCACTATATGGTGACCACCTATGAGCTTCAAACTATATTGGACCTTTTGTTGCCCCATCTGTTGCTGAAACTAGTACTCATAGGGGGAGATGAGCTTGCACTGAAGCTAAGCCCAAAGCATAATCCACTTATGAGCTTCAAACTATATTGGAGTCCATTCACTATATTTGGGAGACAGTTGATTAGTTTTTTGGGACTATTGAGCACCTTTTAGAGACTATTTATCAACTTTTAGGAAACTTTGCTTAATTCTCAGAGGAAATTCGAGATTACTAACAAGAATTTTAGAAACTTCTAGGACACTATATCTAGTCGGATGACTATCATTGAATTCAAAGTTGAAGTTTTGGAAGCTAAAGCCCTTACAACATAATCGCCAACTCACCCTCCTTTACAAATGCCCTCGGAGCCATGATTTTCCTTTCTCTCATACATTACCTTCATTTTAGCATATTTTTTTCAAACTTTTGAGGAACATCTCTTTATTTGCATATTGTGTGTTTCTTATCTTTCTTCTTATCTTTATTTTAGCATATCCACACATTTGGAGCTGTGGATAATTGATTGATGATAAATATTGATGGTATTGATGATAATCTTTATTTAATAATTGCTCTTTTACTTTGAATGAATATGTGATAATTCATGATATGTATATATTGATGACTTCATATGATACTTAATATGTTGGTTATTGTAACTTGGAGTAGTTGGTGGATTGAAGTTTAATTGAGTGTTATTTTTCTTTGTTTTAAATTGGGCATGTTAGCTGGGGTGCTATTTTTCTTTGTTTTAAATTGGGGAATATCCAAAAAACAAGGAAAACTCTATCATTTTTTTTTTTTTTTTGATTAATAGCAAAAAAGAGGGAGAATAGGTTTAATTGGCTTAAAATTGTAGAATGAACTTAAAATGGAGCTTAAAGTGAGGGGGAGTGTAATTTGAAATATTTTATAAACATTTTTAACAAATAATTACATTTTTTTTCATCAATAAAAAAGAGAGAGATTATTGAATCCTTGATGTTTTAATGATGATAAAAATATGTTAAAATGGCTAATTAATCTCTTGTATGAATGATTTCATGATAGAAAAAAGAAAGGAAACAAATTTATTTTTGCAGGTTTCAAGTCTCACATGACCGTGTGCTTTTATGACACGACCATGTGTAATTGTTTAATAACTTGTGTGGCTAAAACACAAGATCGTGTTTCAAACCTGCTATGATTTGTAATTTTTCTAGAAAATTTTCAGGTCTAACATGTCGTGCTAGAAAATTTTTCTAGAAAATTACAAACCTACTATAGACCCTGTGTGTGCATTACATGGGATCAACACTACCAACATAACCATGCAAGATCACCGTGTTAAGTCAACATGCTTAAGTCAAATGCACGACCATGTCAAGTTTTAACACACGATTATGCTAATGGATTTCTTGAAGAGACACGAGTATTCTAGTCGTGTGGTTGTATCGTGATGGGTTAAAGAAGTAAGGTCAAATACACAACCTGTTTAAGTTGGACACACGATCGTATAGATGTATATCATGAGAAGCACAAGACCTTCAATTGTGCAGCTTTAAAATGTAAATGGTCAAGCATCGCTAGTCAATGCATGACCATACAACAAATATGCGCACGATCATATGATGAACAATATAAAGTACACCACCATACAAGCTATGTAAGGATGATGGTGTAAAGCTTTTCCAAGACACATCAACAATGTACGATCATGCAAAAATGACATACAACTGTGCATAAGCAAAATGGTTGTCGTGCGAATACCGTGTGATAGCAATGCTCATACTTATATACATTTGAAAGAGTTGAACTTAATTGTGTGGTTTAGCCTATTTAGAGGCATTTTACAATCCTTCTTATTTGAAAAACATTTATAAAGAGGGCAAAATTCCCTTGGTAAAAAACTATTGCATCTTCAAGTTTTTAAAGATAGTGGAACTTCAATCGGGTTGTGATTGAAGAAGATGATGTAGGAGGCTTTGTTTAAAGCTCTAAAACTCTATAAATTTGACTGAGCAAACTCTAAGCCTTCTCTCTTATATTTGTGCTTATTTGAGTTCCAATTGTTATGTGATTATTAATTATTTTACTTGTTTTATAGCTTAACTTATTTGTGATTATGAAAAAGTTATTTTTGAGTTATAAAATTTCTATAATCTTATTCACCCCCTCCCTCTAGGATTATTTATCTAGCCAAAAATCTTTCTTCTTTCTTTTCAATCACATTCCCATTCTTATGCAAGATAATTTCTTTGGCTATAATTGATGCACTATGGGGTAAGAACTCTTTATTCGTCAACCTTTTCAATTTCTTCCAAAATTTAATCCTTTCTTGGCTTTCCTAATCTCTCTTCCGTCTCATATTTTTCCACCATGAAGATAAAGAAGGGTGATTGTCAAATTCGTAATGGCAATTTTACATTTCTGCTCATCTGACCAATTCATTAGCTCACTTAACATCTCAAAGTCATTCAACCAATGTAAAAATTGTTTTGGCTCTAGCTTCTCAACTTTGGCCATTTCTATCCTCAAACATCTATCACTATTTTCATCTTGGCTTGGGACTACTTGAGAAATTTTTTTAGACATTAGATGTATCAGTCTCTCAAGATCATTAAATTTCTCATGCATTTCAACTTTAAAGTTTCAAATTTGGTCCTCAAACTTTGTCCTTGCACTAGCCATTGATATATTTGGATAATGTGGCAAGAAAACACACTAAAAGGGATGATATTAAAAATCTGTGAAAAGTGTTTTTTAGGAGTGAATAGTAAATTCGTGAATGAAATAGTGTTTTTGGTTAAGGGTTAGGCTTGGGATAGGTGTTCAAGCTAATGGATGGAGTTGGTCTAGGGTGTTGATAATTATTTGGACTTGATTTTTTTTTTTTTTTTTTTTGGGTAGGGCTTTGTTAGATTTTAGTAAAGGTAATGCTGGAAATCAAAAAAGGGTAAAATGATAAAAGTAAGGTTGATAGATAAAGATGTAACTTTGATTAAAGCTTATTAGTTTATGTAAGTGTGTTTAGTTAGGCTAAGTGCATGGAAAGGTGAGTAGTCAAAGTGGTAAGCTAAAATTAAGGAGATTTGGTTATGCTTCTATAAGAAAAGTAAGGTTAAAGTGTAGTGTATTAATGGAAAGATACTTGGACAAGTAAGCATGCAAATATTTTAAGCTAGTAGACTAATATTTTTCTCCGAATTTGCATGAGACATTTAACTATACATAAGGAAAATGTGAAGAAAATTTGGTGCGCCATGGTTGCATTAAATGGGAATGGATGGCTAGCAAGTAAACAAGGTAATCATGGTAAGGTTGTAAGAAAAAATTTAGGAACCAGGTATGAACAACTTTGACTAATTTTTCTCACCTAATTTTTATTTTTCAATTCTTCTTTCCTTCTTCATATTGAAATTACATCTACAATCTACAAATTTCCATTCAAGAATAATGCAAAAGCCCAACAACCAACTTCTTCTACTTTTTACTCAAATTTATCATCCATTCAACATTTTAAATATCACCTTTCATACCACAATTTCATGCAAAAAAAAAAAAAAAACCAACCTATATTGAGCAAATTTCTTCAGCTAGGTATAAAAAAAATATATGTAGAAATTTCCATAAGTTATAATAGAAAATTTTTTAGGTTCTAAATACAAATCTCTCACCATAATACATTACAAACTCAACTAAGAGCTTTAATACCAATATGAGCAAAGATAGGAGACTTGTAAAGGTTCCAAAATTGTTTCTAAAGTCTCACAATTTCACTCTTAAAAGTCTAGCCTCAAACAAGCATAAAAACCATTCAAATTCGTAGAGGTTTTTATACTAAAACTCAATCATAAGCAAACATTCTCCAACCCCACCTCAATATTCAATAATCCTTCAAGAGAAAGGTAAGAAGACGAAGTTCCACACCACACAAACTTGAAATAATTTGTAAGTAATTGATTCAAACCTAAAGACTAGCCACCAATTTGAATACAATCCAACTTTCTTGATGATGAATTACAAGATCTAAATCCTCAAACTTAAAGGATGATTATCCTCCACCTTGAGGTTGAATCAAAGATAAAGGATGTTTGAATCAAGTTTAAAGGAACTTGTCCACTTACTTGAATCTTACTTCCACCACTTTGATTCTCTACCACCAACCTTTTCTAGCTAAAGAGTTAGATAAAAGAAAAATTTTACGTGAGCCACCAAAAACATCATAGAAAGAAAACAAGTATGACGCTTATCAAAATTTCATTTCAGTGAAAGACCCCTTTATAATGATAATGTTGCCTTTTATAGGCATAGTACAAACCATAGTTATAATTAAGCTAAACCTTAGTTTACCTAACCAGCTTATAACTACATGTGTAAATAAAAGAAATACTTACAAGACAAATTAATTAATTCAACTATTACTAATTACATTTGTACAATTTAAATATACAAATATTTATATTATAATGATTTGCATGCTTATATTTTTTTTCATGTAGTTTCTCCATGAGTGGATTGCCTTTGCTTGATTTCAACTTGATTGATTGTTCTTGAATTTGAAGTTTAAGGCACTTTAACATTGTTAGAAATCATTATAAACTCAAAGGCCTTAAAGGTGGTGTAAGAATGCCTTGAGAAGGCATGAAATCTGCGTTTGAGACAGAACCCATGCATTACGATGCTATGCTGCAATGTGCAAGTGCACGGGTGTAGGCATGTGAGTGTGAAACAGAAGCAACGAACTATGGCATTGTGTCATAGGGCCAAGCATGATAGTTTTTACCTTGCTTATTTTCGGTCCGTTTCTCACCTGAATTGACTTCTATTTTTTTTAGTTTCGTATGAAGCCACTTGATGAATTAGGATGTCTTGGGCTACCAGAAATGATGTTTAGAATGCTTGAAATTTATTTAAATACATAATTTGAATCTATGTTTGTTCATTTTATTTGTCATGATACGTTCAAAATTAGCATGCTTGGCTCGAGTCATGAACTACAAGAGCATGATTGGCTTTCCTTGGTCATCTTGAATATGATGAGAGCATCTTGAATACATATTACATATGATACATACAAAAATAAAACACAAAAGATTTCCCAATTCTTAATTCCCAGTTCCCACACATGACACACCATACACTAAGAGCAAAGTTCAAAAACTCTCTCCATTCCATTTTCCAATTGGCTAAACTTAAATCATTGACAACCCATTGAACAAGTGAAGATTGAAAATGACCAAGCAACAATGACTAAGCAAGTGTTGGTGACAATTGAGAGTTGTTGCTTAGTATCTACAAAAGGAACAATTGGCAAACAAAGATAAGAGCCAATTAATAAAGACAACAAACTTACATAATGATCCATGATAGATGACAACAGTATGTAATTGTAATTTATGTTTGCTTTGGATTTTTTACAAGCTTTTAATGAGCTCGAGCTTGTCCAGTGGCTTAGCTTGGTTCGATGAAAAGAAATGAAACCCAAGCAAATTGAGTCCAAACTACTTGTCAAGCCTTGCACTTGTGCTCATTGCTTGACTTGGCAAGCTTGCCAAGCTCGAACTAAATTTAAACTCAAATTAATTCGAGTTTTGTTCGATTCAAATCTAATCCTAATTTATCATTTCTTTATAATATAATAATCAAGAAATCAACTACTAGAAAACTGATTTACTTTTTTATATACAAAAAAAAAAATCTATCAAAAATGAATACTCTATTTTGTAAATTTTACTTGAAACAACGTGAAAGCAATGTCCAATTAATTTAAATAAAAATTCCCTTAATTTAAAGATTAATGAAAATTGAGATAAAATTTCAGGGAATGGGCTTGGGTTGTTCAAATAATATAGAGAGAATACTAAATCTACCCAACCCAACTCCTTTTTTTTTGTGATAGTTAACCCAACTCCTTTTTCAACACTCAAAAACTCCTCTTTTTTAGTACCAGTAACAGCGACCGCTTACTGCTATTGCCGCCGCACCCGATTCCGTATGACGGCCCACTTTCAGGATAGATTCCATTCTTAAGCAAACTGAGCAATTTTTGTAAGTATCGCTAGAAAGCTGAAAATTGTTGACAGGGAACAACAATAATGGAGTCCAAAGAAGAAGTTAAAACGAGAATATACGTGGGAGGACTGGGAGAGAAGGTGACGAGCGATGATCTGGGGAAGATTTTCTCATCTTTAGGAGATGTTAAGGCCGTCGACATTGTCAGAACCAAAGGCCGCAGCTTTGGATACGTCGACTTTTTCCCCTCCTCCGATAAATCGCTTTCAAAGCTCTTCAGCACGGTTATCTTTCTCTCACTCTTTCTTCATTTAAATATCTCTATTGTTTTGCATATGGACTTGCACCCAAAAAATTGAATTCGTTGGAAGAGGTTTTTAAAGTTTTTTTCTTTTTTGGGTATTATTAATTAATTATCCAACTAGATGAGAAGAGTCAAGAATTTTAATGGTTTGAGGTATTTGATGAAGGAAGAATAATATCTCTGTTGTTTTTTGTATAGGGGTTTGCACCAGAAAATAGAATTGATTGGTTTTGTTAGAAGTTGTAATAGTAAGCTGAAGATAGATATAGGACTGGAAGAGATTTTAGAGCTTTTTTTTTTTTGTTTTTCTGGTGTTATTAGTTAATTATTCAACCAGATGGGAAGAGTTTAAATTTTTATGGGTTTGAGATATTTGATGAATGCAGTATAATGGTTGTGTATGGAAAGGGGGGAGGCTGAGGCTGGAGAAGGCTAAAGAGCATTATCTTGCTCGGTTGAATCGAGAATGGGCTGAAGATTCTCAACTTGCCAGTATTGCACCCACTGAATCTGTTGATGCTGAAAAAGATACTGTATCTTTAGAGAAGAGCAAAAAAGTTTTAAATTCAGCAAATAATCTACACATTTTCTTCCCCAGATTGAGGAAAGTAAGTTTTAAAGATGTCAGAAATGATAGCCTGGTCTAGTGCTGCTGTTGATTTGTTGGCAAAGAATGTTTGATTAAGAACTTCTTGTGCAGGTGAAAGCATTGCCATTTAGTGGAACAGGGAAGCACAAATACAGTTTTCAACGTGTTGAAGCTCCTCCATTACCAGGGTATTTCTGTGATTGTGAAGAACATTCTGTTCCTTCTTGTACTGCAACAGGGAAACAAATGCAAAATCAAACTGCAGAGGTAGAAATGCATGGTGTGGAAGCAGAGAGTGGTGGAGTGAATGAGGAAGAGCTTAAAATAATGAATACAGTGATGAACAAACTCTTTGAGAGGGAAAATTTCTCTAAGGCAGCGTCTCATGAGGTTGACCTTGCTAATGTTGGACATAATACTATCAAATTGATTGAGGATCTGCAGCTTAATGAGAATGAAGAAGATGAAGATAACATTGTAATTAATGTGGTGTCTAGGGGAAACAACAAAACAGCTTTGTCACAGTGCCAGGAAATATCTACTACCTCACCAAGAAATCAGGTATAGGTCCATAATGGGCAATTCATTTTTAATTCTGTTTGCTTCAGTATTTGATATCTGTACCTTCTCACAAGAATTTCTAAATCCTTGCTTTCAATGCCCAGAAATCAGCATTCAGTGAAAAAAGAAATTCAAAAGGTAGACCAGCTCAGAGTCTGCCTGAATCATGGAAAATCTCTAACAAAAAGAGGAAATCACTTGTCAGTGAAGAAAGCACTACAGAAGAATTAGTGTCTGCTAACCCGGGAGGTGGCATGAATTTGCAAACACCATTGGGAGCTGAACCTGCTGGAACAAAATCAAGTGTCAAGCAATCAACTGCCAACCATTCATGGTCCCAAAAATTATCTTGGAAAGCACTTGTTGGAGATAAGGATGGTAGTGCATTCAATGTCTCCAGTTTACTGCCAGTTGTTGCTTCTACTAAGGGAGCAGACAGTGCTATTGAATCAATTGATGTTCGGCAGTTTGATGAGAATGAAACAGATGAAGATAATCTCATAATTAACGTGGTGTCGAAGAAAAACAACAAAGAGAAGTTGTCAGGAAACCAAGAACAGGGCTCGAAGTTGACAGTGATGCAGGTATAGCTGCAGATCTATTTTATTGTTGCATTGAAATTATGAAAATAGGTAACTATGTACTCTTTGACCTGAATTTCTTTGCTCATTGATGTCTAGGATAACCAGAAATCAACATCAAATGTATCTCAAAAATCTGAAGATAGAAGAGTTCAGAGTGTGACTAAGGACCAGAATAATAGAACTCCATTGCGTAAAAAGAAGAAGACATCTCTTAACAGTGAAGAAAGTGATGTAAATGAAATGGTGTCTACTATCCCAGAGGGCAGTGGCACTCTGCAAACTCATACAAATGGGTTAAGTAATCCTTCAGGAGCTCAACCAACCGAACCAGAATCAAGTGTCAAGCAATCCATTCCTAATCCTTTAGAGTCACAAAAGTATTCATTTGGAGAACTTGTTGAACACAAGGACAAAGATGTATTTACTGTCTCAAATATGTTAAGAGACATTTCTACCTTTGAACAACCGGTATCTGATGTGCCAATTGTCCCTGAATCCATTGACAGTGAGAACAAGATCTCAAGTTATGAGAACTTGGAAGGAAAATTGGATAATGAGGAGACAGTGGAGGTTCCTGATGGTCAACCTTCTGAAATCAATGAATCTACAAGTAAATCAGACAGAGGTTCATCATGGTTTCAGAAATCCCCTTGGACACAATTGGTTACTGAGAATAACAATTCATTCAGCATCACACTAATTTCTCCAAGTATTACATTCAGAAACCATGAACTAACCAAATCCCAGAGGGTTGCAAATTCAGTGAAAAACACTGACAGCATGGGCAGTAATGTAGTAAAAGAAGATAAAAGTGAATCTTCTAGAAGTGGTTCAACTACAGTGGACTGCAGTAAAGAAGGGGGCAATGCATCAAATCTTCTGGAAAAGAACCAACAGACTGTGGTTGGCAACAATGAAGCTTCTGCCACTATAGATGAGTATAACAACCATTCAGTACAAGACCAAATGCCTAAAGAAGATGTTAGCATCAGTGAAACTTGCTTGTTCATGAGAAGTGCTGCTTCACTAAAAGAATGGGCAAAAGCTAAAGCAGCTTTAAGTGGATCACACAAGAGAAAAAGCAATGAGAAGTAGATATCTGCATTTCTTAAACAGTGAAGTTTGAGGTAAAATTGATGAGTACACTTAATGATAGACCACATATAAATGAGAGTATAATCAAGTATGATGAGCAGTGATCTTTTGAATTTGCTTTATTTTTGGTGAATTTTGACTATGCAGGCTTGTTTTTTTTTGGTAAATCGTATTACCCTAGCTTGAACACTAATTTAGTACTTTTGTTGTTGAAACAAGTTTTTCTATCCTGGCTGAAGAAGAATAATTTTTTTTACACTTAACACCCTGCATTGTAAAGTCTGAACGAAATTTAAAGTTTGTGTTTGCTTTGCTTCCCAAAAAAAACGATGCAGTTTGGTAGTGGCTTTAAAACCAAGCAATAGTTATGCATTCCTCAAAATAAAAGATGATTTGTGAAATCACTTGTCAAATGTGCAAGTTAACTATACTAGCAAACCCAGAGAGGTGTAGAATTGTGAAATGGAGAATAGAAGGATAATATTTTTATTTTGTGTTGCATCAATTCTGGTAGTGGCATGAAATCAACTTAGCCAAGTGAAAACCATGTACTTCAGAAAGCAGACTAATTTCAAAGCGGATACGTGATATCTACAAGCAGTTGAACGTTCAGAAGTAACACACATGTTTCAATCATCATAGCAGCTTCCAGGAGGTAACTATTCTTGCCATGGTCGTTTCTGATTTCTTGATGGTTGAGATTCATTAGCAGCAGAGGCTTTACGCTTTGGTTGAGATGGAGAAGTCCCAGTGTTTGACTCCACTTGGCCTGCTGAGGTACCAGTAGAGGCACCTGGAATTGACTCATCAAATCCTGCCGTTGAGTTGATCAATGAAAAAAAACCATCCATGGGGAACAAGCAGCTGCTGGCTTTCTTTTGTTCTTCCATTATCTTTCTCAACTGCTCACCTTGCATCTCAATTCGTAATTGTAACTCCTTTTGCACCTACGAAAACCCAGAAAAGGTGGAGAATTTTAGCTGTAAGTAAATATCAGTTTAATATGCTTCATAGTTGATATTCATTAGAAGATGGATGAGAGGAATAATGAACAATTCAACCATCCAACTTCAGCCAAATGTGAATACCCACCTTGAGCTGGTCATATAGTAGCTTCTGAACCACGATTTGCGCGCGCAGTGTTTCTAGTTGCACGTCCCTGCATGAAAGGATCATCAAATGTTGTGAATGAATCGATTAAGATAAAAAGCATGTGGAAATTTGACCTGTTTATTTGTGAACCAATATCCTTGGTGGCTGAAACCTCCATATTTCCTTCTGAGCTTGAAGCCTGTTTGTCTAAACAGCAAAGAAATCGACACATTTATGGATTCGTCTGAAATCTCATATCCATGTGTAAATATAGAGTCGCTTCAAATAATTGTGGAAACTTCAAAGGATGATAAAAAAATGATAAGAATTAATTCCAGTAACTAGGAAATGGAAAAGACAAAATCAATTATGGCTAGTAGTCAAAGAATTTATAGAGAAACCAAGTGTGCCAGCGAGGCAAATAGACTTCGCATACGTGAGACTTGAGAGATTGCATATATAACGTTGTTCTCATAACATGATCATTTACCGTGTTTCGGCTGCTCCATTTCCTTGTGCGGACGATATTTCTGCAGACGATATTTCTGCAAGTTGTATATTTTATGCAAAGGTCAATTGTTATTACATAATACATACAAGCTATAGCTCTCGGTTAAACTGCAATAACTAATCCATATCAACTTTATTTTCCTAGGTGAAATTTCAGAATCTGAATAAATAAACTACCTGCAAATGGCTCTTCACATGGTCGATGTTCAAACCTTTAACATTCATTAACATTACTATGCACTTAGGAGTTGCGCCTACAGTTCAAAGCCAAACTATATGGTTATAAAGTGGAGTCTCCATAACTTTATTGATTAGTCATGATGTTCAACTCACTATCAGGGCCGCCAAGTTTGTCAACTGCATCTACAAAAAGTTCATGCAGCTCAGGACTCCATCTCATCCTCTGCTTTGGTGCAGCTGCAGCATCAGCCTCAGGAAGTTGATGGTTTGACTGATTATTATAGCCGTCTACATGATTTACTGAAGAATCAATGCTTCTGTTGCTATCCAATCCAATAACTGGGACTGCTGAAACTTGTGGACCTGCTTTTTGTATATCCTGAGTACAATGCATAGAATTTTAGTCTTAATTTTTAGTTATGCCAGGGTATATATATTAATAAAGCACTCACATCAACAACCCTGGAACTTTCATCCTCGTCATCACTAGAAACGCCTAGCGCTTCTGATATTTTCTGCAGTTGCTGTCTTTGAGTAAAAGTCAGACCATTCTCCACATAATCCAAACCCTGAGACACTCTATCAAAACTTTCTCCTAGGATGCCAAAGAAGTCCATCGAGTTCTCAAGGTTTTCTTGGTCAAATCTGGTAATTGCATGTCCTCCAAGTGGTGGATAGCAGCTGGGAGAATCCATGGCAAAATTAACCTCATTACTTAATATTGGTGGCCATGGAAAAAAGGGTGGAGTCCTAGTTTGCTCGTGATCCGTCGCAGAACTTGGAGTCTGAAAACAGGTCGTAGACAGTGGATTTGCTTTGAACTGAGGGGTTTGAGTCACGGAAATTTCAACGAGAGAATTCGGCCAAAAGTTAGGAGATAATGAGCAAGGCAATGAAGGTAGGCCTATCGAAGACTTCAGAGTAGTCAGATTCTGAGCAGGAGTTTGCATCACTCTCTTCCCCTTTCCCTTATGTTTGAGGGAAATAACATGGAACTGCATGGTTCTTAGCAGACTTGGTTCTTTAATTATTCTACACAACAGGAAGAAGATTACTCAAGACGTGAAATTAATTCTTCTCTTTGACAGGAATCTAAACGAGTATATTACATCGTCTGGTTATCTAGTTGTACACGATATAAATAAATCTTAAGTAACTGTTATTATAGCTCAAAGTAAATTTAATTTTTCTATCAGAAACTTGCCCATCTTTCTAGTTCTTGAGAACCGCAAAACACAAGGACAGTAGGAAAAATTAAAGCAAGCACAGCTATGGTTATATTCACTCATATTTAGCAAACCTGTATAAGAATAATAGATAGGCAAGTTAAGCAAAGAAAAAAAGAGAAAGAGGTGGACAGACCTTAGAGCGCGATCGTGTTGCAGTGGATGAATATACTGCAACAACAAAAAAACACCTCGTACCTCCCACCTTCCACCTTCCCAGGGCGAAATTAATTAAGTCTCTCTCAAAAGACCAACATGGAGAAGAATTATTAGTTTTATGTGGTTTGTCATTTGGCCGTTTGTCTTGAGGCACCAATCACCCCCGTTACAACCAAAGGAAGACAGGTTTCTCTGTATTTCCGCGTAAATGGATGAATATATACATAGCTTGGGTTGAGTTGAGTTTCTTTAAGGTCAGTCAACTCGCAAGATTAAATTAAGTATTTCTCCTGTAGTTGCCACATTGTTGTCAATCTCATCACATCTCTCCTTCTGCACCCTTATATGTAGGGTCCAAGCTTGAGCTGAGATGATCTCAAGTTCAGTTCCATTAATGAAAGATCGAACTCAAATTTGAGTTTAGATTTGATAAATTTGGTGGATACAGTTTGAGTTTAAGCTTGAATCTTGATGATTGAACAAGACCTTTTAACGAGTTTCTTAACATAAATCATTAAAATAATATTGTATGGATACGTATTAATTTAAAATAACATTGCATTAATCAACTCATATTAAATTTTTTCAAACTCACAGATTTAATGAGTTGAATGTTTTTTAAGCTCAAATTTGAGTTTAAAAATAATAAACTCATAATTCGAGCTTGTTTCAGATTTATTTAAATTGAATTTAAGATTGAATAAACTCCATTTGGATTCAACCTAATTTGCTTGATTTATATGATTTTAAATATACTTCATGTCACAAATTTAATGGGCTTCAACTTTAATTCACTTTCTCTTAGCCTTGAATACAATTGATTATCCATTAACATAGTAATTAAAAGGTGCTTTATATATTAATTTTAGAAAGCAATTACATCCAAAACTGATCATATGAAATAATTTGTTTTAAGAATTAATTAAAAAATTAATATAATGATTAACCAAAATTAAAAAATTAATTTTTTAATATAATTATTTTAATTAAATTAATAATTTAATAAAAGAATGTTTTAAGAATTTGAAAATTACAAATCTTTTTGTCAATTGTTAGATTTAATTTTCTAATTCTGTAAAATATAAATTCAATAAATTACATACTCAGATTCTTTCACTTGATTTGATTCAAAAATCGGTTAAAGCGACCCAATATTAATTATTTTTACAAAACGATTTGTCTTGTATTTTATTTTTGGATTCTATGTATTTTGGCTCCTGATTTTTACAACATTTTTCAATTGCCTACATTATCTTATGCGGTGATTTTTGTGACATTTTATATGTGTCTAATAGATAGTAACTTCCTTCAATTGCCACCAACTACCATAAGTAGTTATTGTCATATGGATTGGATCAACCCATTATTAGTTGACCCAAACCCAATGTCTCCTACTCACACTTAATGAAAGATCCAAACCACATACTTAAGTACAAAAATCTCATACAACAGTATATTTTGTATTTGCAAATGTGTCAAGCGACTTTGTGAGCAACTTATACTTAAGAGCTTATTATTATATATCTATTAGGAATAACATAGTTAGTTCAACCCAAAAAAAATATCAAATATTAGTCTCGTTATACCCTAGACCTACATGATAACACCAATCTCTTAAAATAATTGTGCTATCCTCTTATGTAATCATGATTAAGTCATATATTACATATGTTCGACAAGATTGACTGGCCAATGAATACATGTAACGAAAAAATTTTCCTTTTTTACTCAAAATTCTCAATTCTTATAAAGTCTCACACAGTGAGAATATAGGAATTTATTCACTCACTACTTTTATTGGTCGACTATGCGCATATGGTATGAAACATGTGCTATAATGTATATTCTTTAAAATTTTCATACATAAACATTGTGCATATTTGACTTCAGTCGCTATATCCAACATCTAACTTAAGTTCTTGAATATTTATAAACAAGTAGGTTTTTATTTAAGAACTCATGTTTGACATACATAAGTTCTTTGAATGTAAACACCAAGAATTTAGAGATACAAATTCAGAATAAAATAACTTGAGTTCATGGTTTTCAATGTTGGGTTACAAGTACAATATGTAAGCTCAATAACTTATCACTTATAGTCTATGCAATCTAACAGATTTAGCATGTGCAAGATATATATCTATTGGAATAGGTTTGATTGAAGGATCAACAATAATTTGATCTGTAAAGATGTAGTAAACTCACTTTTTTGTAAAATTTGGGACATCATCCTATAGATTGAACATGTGCAAGATATATAACTACAAGAGTAATCTTATGTCCATAGGTTTGGTTCCATTATAAAATTTGGGATTCTTTGTAAAAACTCTTGTAGCTTGATTATCACAATAGACAGTTATTGGTCTAGCAATATCGTCTTATATACCCAAATTCATAGACAATATTTTCAACCAAACAACTTCTTGCATAATAGCTAAATAGACTATGAACTCAATCTTTATTGTGGATAAAAGCAATGCATATATGTTTTTTTGCTAGTCCAAAGATATTACGTCCTTTTGTAGCAAGAATACGTAACTAGAAATGGATTTGTATTGGTCTAAATCACCTCCCCAATCAACATTTGAATAGCTGACCAAATGCAAATCTAATCCTTGATAACACAAACAATAAATTCAACCATGTCTTCACCAAAGTTCAATACATCAAGCAATCCATCAAGTAGAATCAAGAATACAAAAATTAATAAATTCAACAATATATTTACGTTTTCATTGTTCTCTACTTGTTCACAACAATGAATCAATCAATCAATATTTATATTTTCAATGTTAGTGAATTCAAAACAAATATATAAAACATGCTCATTCACTCAATAACACAAACAAACATGCAATTTTAATTTTAAGGTGGCTTTGATACCACTATTAAAGATCTTAAAGGTGCATCATATGGATATAAGCATTATATAATTGATAACAAAAATATAAGCATTATATAATTGATAACAAAAATTTTCTTCTATGTCTATACAACACACCAATTAAGTCAATATGATTAGACAAACATGAAATATACATACATGAATCAATCTCTTCATAGGATACCTTGATAATTAAAATTGCATAAGATAAACCATATAAAGTTCATAAACGTACATTACAGGTGATAGCTTCATTAATCTTTACGTGGCATAGATTATGCTCCTAAGAACCCAAGAGTAAGGTAGCACTAATAATGATCTACACAATGCAAATAAGCTACCGTATACCAAAAACTTTGTTAGAAAGATGGTACATGATTTTTGGCAGGGAAGAGATGTGAGAGTTTAGGTAACAACCCAAAGAGTAAAAAAAATCTCTCTCATAAGAAAGCGACAAGAGCTTAAAAAATGAGAGAACTCATTTCTTTATATAGGTGTAGACATATAGTTGTATGTGTAAGCAGGCATACACGAATGTATAGATAGGCACACTTAGAATGTGTCTCATGTTGTTACAATGAAGTTCATACATTGATGCAATTAAATAAGGATTGCAAGATATTTTTTACTGAATGGACACATGGTCATGAGTGGACCAAACATTACAATCTTATCTAACTTTATTCAAAAGGGATTCAATAAACAACATAGACAAGCATTAACCTGGACTAATACATAACTTTAACTAAGCTCAAGTATCTATTACACTTTTAACCTCATCTGAACAGATTCAATGAGTTTTTCTTATAACTTTTTTCCTTCAGGATCTAACTTAATTCATATTATAAACCATGTTAAACTTAAACATTACCCAAGACAAAAAATCAACGACTAAAACAAGAACTTGATTCATATGAATGAATTCAATTGCTTCTTAGATTATTTAACCTTTATATATGTATAACTTGAAAGCTCTCTAATAACTCGGTAGTGTATAGTCTTGTGTCATGTCAATACATTCAACTTGGTATACTTCTATACATAGACTAAGAGTGGCCTCTAACAAGCTTTCATGACCACCCATCTATTGAAGTCTCAGAGTTTATACTCATAGCTTTTCAACAAGTGTAACACCAAAAAGTAAGGGCTTCTTAGTCATTTCTTAGCTTTGGATCATTGTTGGGACTTAAAATTAGCTTAAGAAGGTTAAAATAATCATTTACATGCTTCAAAAAGACTGTACACATAGGTAGCCACGATTGGTCCATGTGTATAAGTAAAAAAGGTAGGATAAATAGTTAAAAGCTAGACGTACTTCCGTGTATAATAAGTGACTTGAGGCTTACATAAGATAATGTTATAACTTGTTTGGTAAAACTCATTCCTCAAATCTTTTCAAGCTTAGATAGTGCACTTTATAGACTTTAGAGCACCTTTTACCATCAATGACTATCGATCATGACTAGAGATTTAAGAAGAGAGAGAATATGTTAGCCAACCAAGGTAAATAGAATATTTTCACCTTTTATAGATGTTTTGAGATTCAATTAAGGATTAATAATTCAAATTTCTTGAATTATTGATGAAGTGATAGTCTTTGATGATTATATGATATTATTTCATGATTATACGAGTGCTTTATAGTTTAAGTTGGATATAAAATATGATTTACATGTTTTTAGTTGAGTTAATGATTAAGGTTAGTTTAGGCTTTGGAATTATTTAAGGGTTTGCTCACAGTATTAGCCTTGATATTACCTTCATAAGAACTTTCGTTCTGGTCTCTCACCTTCGATTCTTCTTCGATACGAACGTGTTTTTGAATTTTTTTCAAAGAAAATTACTTGGAATCATGTAGAATTTTCTTCCTATTCTTTTTCAAGATGATGGCAGTTTTGTTATAATTACACCAATTTGGAAAGATTCTGGAAGTTTAATCTCTACAGCCCTCAATTGGTTTACTATAACCTGTAATTCATGTACTTGTGTCAAAATAGGTGTTTTATCATTAAATTTAAATTCAAAATATTTAGATATTATAAATTTTTTAGTACCCTCCTCCTCAGCTTTGTATTTAAACTCTAAAGTTTTTCAAATCTCAATTGTAGAAGGTTCAACTATGTAGAAATCGTAAAGACGATCAGAAAGAGCATTAAGAATATGACCTCGACACATGATTTCATCTTCCTCTCTCTTTTTCCTTTGTGCTTTGAGTTCATCAGAATCATCATCAGTTGGTGGAGGAATTGGAGGAAGACTTGGACCAAGCACATAAAAAATCTTCAAGGTAGTAAGCATAAATTTCAATTTGTCTTTCCATTTTGTAAAATTTGTGTCATCAAAACAATCCAATCGAACGAAGTTTTGATTCATCATCTTAATTGTTGCAGTCTTCATGATATCAAATATTGCTTTTAGATTGTTGGAGACTTGATACTTAAAGATTACAAAAAAAAACTAAAAGAGAAATAAAAGTATTAAAGGTTAATAATAAAGGAGAATGGTGTAGGTAGGCTTGAAATACGTCCCTCTCCTCTTGAGATTGCTATGAGATTAATTGCAAATAGCTTTAGTGAATATGACAAGCTTTGTGAATTTATGCGCTTAGCAAACTGTGAAAAAATATAATGAGAGATACAAGAAAGTATTTGATCTTTCAGAAAGAAAAGAAGTAAGAGATGGAAAGTATATTAAAAAATAAATTTTGTAGTCTTTATTTATGAATAAAAAGTTGTAATTATTTAATAAAAAATTATAACTTTTAGTATAAAAGGTTACAACACCAAAAGTTGTAATTGTTCATTACAACTTTTGATATGAAAAGTTATCACATAAAGAGTTGTAATACTTGATTACAACTTTTGATATGAAAAACTACCACATGAAGAGTTGTAATTTAAAACACAACCTTTGAACATTTTATTTAAAATTCAAATTTATTTAATTTATATTTGAGCAATTCCAACACTTATTTCGTGCACCCTTGTTTTAATGCTTGCTAAAGGATTCCCTGAGCTTTGTTTCTATCGTCAAAACGGATGATTGAGTTAACATTTATTTATGCAGATACACTGTACTAACCGATGTGCCATTGCCATTTGGCATTATTTGATATATATCTAAATCAATACCTAAACATATGTGATACGGCCACCTTAAAAACACATTAGTAAATGAATTTGATATTTTTATGTCTGTGCTACTTTTCTTTCAGGGAGTTTATGGCTTATGTGATTATGGTTTACAGCCGCCTTGTCAAATCCATAAGGTGTTTTAAACTTTGGTAATTAATTGAAAAGCTCTCGTTCAACTTTATGCAGTTTCAGGCATGAGAGTATGAATAGCCCTTTGCTTGTGTGTAATTATTAGACATTAAAATCAGACTAAATAATTTGTAAATGTTTTTGAAATCTTACAAAGGCGACTTTAAATGTTTGTAGGTGTAAGTTGTATTATAAAAATTAAAAAATAAAAGCTATGACTACTAAATGTGAGTTGTTATTCTAGGTAGTGGAACTCTGTATTCAAATTTCACTTATAATTTCATTTTACATATTTCTGCTCTGCTTTGGAATTTTAAATAATTGGTTGCTTCTGGCACTAATGCTGTTAGGAAAAGGTGGTAACATTGACAGCAATATGTACTGTGGGTATGAGATACTTATTCAAACATTTTAATTTAACTAGATTTTATGCTAGCAGTGTTAAGATAGTTTTCTGGGTCTAATATCAACGACTTCAACATCCTCTCAATGAGGATTTGGACTATATGCTTTTCTTATTCTTGAACTCATGAAGTATTCTGCGTCAGCAGCATCACGGACTAACTCAAATTGAGCTGGAATGATCACTTAACGTCTAGACCTGATATTCATTTCTGAATTTGTATGTGGTGTAAACCAAAGGACTTGTTGAATTCACAGCAGAAAGAAAGTATTTTCTTTTTTTTCTGTGTTGTTCTATTGAAATTCTCTTATATTATCTTTTCCCTTTCAATTTCTTCAAATAGCAACAGTTAAAAATTATGTTGATGGTATAACTTCACTCCAATAGTAATATGTTTATTTATTTTAATTATGCTGCTTTCTTTCAGTTGTTCATAAAATAAGGCATTTGGACTTGTGCAAAATCTTAAGATCTACTTTGTCATGGTTGGTCTTGTTCTAGATGGGGGCGTTATTGGTCTTACATTCTCAAGAAATCCTGCAACAGTTAGATATGTCATAAATCGAGGGGCTCTGCTAACTCTCTGCACTTTCAGCTTAAAGACCTGGAGACAAGGAAAATCAACTTTACCTCACATACTAGGACAAGCAGGTCAGAATATGCTGTGACATCACACTATTTTCTTTGTTAAAGTTTATGTTTGAGATTTTTTTCCTTTTTGTTTTTTTTTTTGGAGCTATTTATCATTTCTTGAAGTTTAACACAAGAAACGAACTGAAAACAAATGAATGGGAAGAAGAAATTCTACATCTTAATGGTTTTTTGACCTCTTATTTGGTTGTATTAGTTCCGTTCACTCTTAATGGATATTTGATATATGAATTAAGTAGCTGACTTCTGATTCCTTTGAAATGCAAAGCATTTTCCTGCTTGAGATTCCTTGTTGAGTTACCACCAATCAAACGTTTTTTCTTTGTGTATTATTAAGTGAATAGGATCTGGCTTTTGACAGTGTTTTAAGACAAGACTTACTGATCAAATATCTTTGTTCCCATGTTGAGTTACCATTAACTTGAAAATTTTTAAGTCATTCATTAAGGCCCATCGATAGCATTTGAGCGCCAGCATTCTTTTTTAAATTTAGGAGCAAAAATTAGGTATATTATGGAGATCACATAAGTTGATGGAGTTTAATTAAATGCACATATGGAGTTCTTACCCTGCACAGCAGCGAGCTGATGTTACTGGAAAGAGGATATGAGAAGGGTGAAAGCATCATAATAGTTTATAAAAACTTTGTCCTGTGAAACTGGTTTGCACATTCAAGGTTGTGTAGATAATGCACTTAAGGGGTCTTACCTTGCACAAAGCCTTATCACTGTTAAAGTGGATACCAATGTTTTTCAAGAAGCTAAGGCATGCTTTGAACAATGAAAAAAAGCAGTTTTCACTTTTGAGGAACAGATAAGATAGGTCCATAAGCTAGCTGATATATTTTGTTTCTAACTGTATTTGGTATTTGGATGCAGACAAAGAAGCTAATTCCAACTGCTTTTTATGCTGCCATTACGTAATATATATGTGGTTTCCACTACTTTTGGTAACCAATATCAAGTTTTCAGTGGAACTTAAACATCTATTTTTTGGTCTATGACAGTGCTGCTATGTTTTGTTTCTATTCATATGTGATAATTTCTGGAGGAAATCCACCACCAAAGAAGAAGTCGCCTGCTGTTTCATAAGAAGTCTTAAGTACCAGATTATTTAGAATCTTCTTGGGAAATATTAGTTTATCAGGTTACCATAATTTATACGCACTGCAGTTAGCTTTCAGAATGCTTCCATACCTTGTTCTATGTTTAAAGGATGCTCTCAATAAGAAACACAGCAATAATGTGACAGTGACGAGAGAGAAAAAAAAAAAAAAGACTGGATGGTTGCTTTTTTACTGGTATGTAAGTTGTTATAAAATTTAACTTTAATGGGATTTGAGAAGAAAGAAGAAATGCAATTGTGAATTAGTGTATTTGTATCTCATCACTCCAATTATTGTGGTTGAAAATTCACATGTGATTGGTTCTTGCTTCCAGCTATTACAGTTACATGATCTTATATTGTGAGATTTTCAAAGATTATGAGTTTTACAGCAGTACTTTATTTGCTGTGTAACTCTCTTGAGAAATATCATTTCACATCTTGAGTTGGTGCCAGAACCTCAACTAGGAGGAGCTAAATTATTGATCGTGTTATGATCAACTCTAACGTAATCTTCTTTCATCTTCCCAAATTGGGGTCTGCCATTTTATCTGCTCTTTACTACCAAGTTTGAGTAGCAGGCTCATCTCAAAATTAGAAAGTTATTGTACTGTGTCAAGATCCATATACAGCTTCTGAGTTGAGTTGTCCTGAAAGTCAACATAGTTGCCCTTAACTTTAGTAGGATAATCTGGGTGTCCCCAAATTCATAGAATAACCCATGCACGCCAATATTTTACACGATTCTGATTGCCCACATATTGACTAT
Source organism: Anacardium occidentale (assembly GCA_026122585.1). Classification (NCBI taxonomy): domain Eukaryota; kingdom Viridiplantae; phylum Streptophyta; class Magnoliopsida; order Sapindales; family Anacardiaceae; genus Anacardium; species Anacardium occidentale. Next base: position 20,141 of record JAJEJH010000635.1, on the reverse strand, counting down.
GCACTTGTTACATTAGACACAAACTTTCAACTACATTTTTTTTGGAAAATGACGAGAAACCGTCCCAGTTAATTGCATGACCCCAACGCCTTGGCAATCATCAAACACAATGCTTACAGCTGAAAACATTTTCACTGTACAAAATTACTCCTTGCATTAAAAAACGTTACTGCTTTTAAACTTGACAGAAAATAAATTTATATATCTTTTTAATTTTCATAATACTCTGGATTGCTTATTAATCAATTAGTATACTGCATATTGATTCCGAAGTTAATGCATCATACACCAAAAACAATAAGGCTTGGACTTACCAGGGAAATGAAGTATTGAGGTGTGAAGATCATTAAAATTCTCCAATATCAAATGTAAGAAACAACCAAGGCAAACTTGGTATGAAATTCTATCAATCCCTCATCCGTGGGAGTGAACCTCAAGGATTACATGAAAAAAGTCACTTCCTTGATTATCTCATGTTCACGTACTAGAATTGGATGAGAACTTGCTAGAATTAACTCATAAAATACAGTTACAGTCTAACAATTTTGATTAAAAACCAGGGTTTCCAGTTTAATATAACCCCATTGCAACAGGCTACCTACCTATCTTTGAGTTCCTGCTCAAACTGAAGCAACTTTTCGCGAACAGGCTGCAAAAACTTCTTCAAATTCTGGCTAATCCGCAATTTATCTTAGTGCAGAAGATCTTTTTCTTCATGAAGCTTTACTTCCATCTACATGTTAGAAAAATAATCAAATTAGCTTTTAAAATGGCAAGATAAGTCCATCTCCCCACTGCATACATGTCACACCTAAAACATGTTGATTTATTCTCATTTTGGTACAAATAAATGAAGTATGCTACTCCTAAAACTTTTTCAAGGTCAACATGAAAGCTCAATCTCACAAAAAGACTTCCCCTGAGTTTCCAATTTCACCAATGGGGTACCATCAACAACTTTATTTAACTTATTTTGAACCTTTAGATTGAACAGTTATGGACATCATTGATTGACAATATGGAAATATTTCTCCACCTATATAAAGCAACACTACTGAAAAACATAAATTTTAATGTGTAATCTCTCATCTCCTCCAACGACTAACAAACTTAATGCTTTTCAGGTTCCCAATTACCACTTGACTTTGCTAAAATAATATAACTGGCAAACAACAGTATAATTTAACATGTTTCAGTTTATGATTTTCATTTATTTAGTATTAGGTAAAAGTCATTCCGTCACTCTGTTAAGCACTTAATCAGCTCTGTTTAAATTCAAGCTCCTTGCTAAACTTCTCAAACCCTAATAAACTAACAGTCAAAAGAATCAGTACAAGTATGATTACATGCATACTGCAAAAATTAATACAATACATTACTTTTTATTTTTTTCCATTTTTGAATTGAATTTACTAGTTATAGAAGCCATAGTCAATCGACTGGGTACACACTAGAGATCAGGGTTAAAAACATCATCTTCTTTTATCTGATTGAGTATTTAGCATCCTATCATTATTTATTACTTTGAAACACAGTTCTCTCATTCCTCTTTTGATCAATGATTATACACAGCAGTAACTGTGTCATTATGAAAAGTTTCTGTTTATCATTGCCCCTTATAACAGCCCTGTTATTCTCCATATGTTCACAAAAGAAGGTCAGCCCACATCATTAAGACAATATAATTGATAACTCTTCAATCTAAGAGGTATATTTTTTTCTAAAACAAAAGGCTGTTGATTCTACCCTCCACAAGAAATTACTTAAACGTAACTTAGAAATCTCAAGCTTAGATTTGCAATATTTTCATACTCATTTATTTCTAGTGTCTTACTTATAAGTACATTACAGATAGAGAATTATTTTTTGAAAAAATTCAATGCTTACAATCATGAGATTATTAAATGCAAGGATGAAGGAAGTCAAGTAAGAAGAGGAGTAATTGACACCACATAAAGGTAAACTGGTTGCAAAGGGTTATACCTCAAAGCTAATTGGCTAAAAAAAATGATTTGTCATAAAAGCTCAGTTGAAATCTGTGACTAATCAGTTTAAGGTATAGGTCAAAGCTAATCGGCTAAAAGAATGATTTGTCATAAAAGCTTAGTTGAAACCTGTGACTCAATCAGTTGATCATAATGGTATAAGACTAAAACTAATGGAGTTCTTAAACAATTGGTTCGTAGGACGCAAGTAGGCCAAATTGTCAAACCACATTAAATTTTTCGTAATAATTTTTCAATGGGGGATCTGATGCACTTCCACAAATTATTTAGATTCCCTATTTCACTTAAAAGTACATACCATTTTTTCCTATAAAAAGTAAATTAACATTATGAAGAATGCTGAAGTTGTAATTACAAATAAAAAAACAAGAATTACGATTATACAATCATGACAGACAAAGTTCAACAAAAAATTCAGTACTTTTTTAGATAAAGAAAATTATTATTATTATTATATTTAGCACAAATCATCTCATATTGTTAAAAAACGGGTGTTTTTTTTTTTTCTCTTCCCTTTAGCAAAGAACCATGGGTTTAGCAAAAAGAACTTCTTCAAAGTCTTAGAAGAACTCAACGTTAAGGGGAAAAAAAAATTAATAGCACCCTAAAACAATTTTAAACCATTAAAAAGAGCAATGTTAAATCTTGTGTAAATTTTTAAGATTGACTGAAGGCAAATTTCGTTTTTGGCCCATTGCACAAGTATGATTTACTTGCTAGGACATGATGCACACAAAAAATTTGAAAACTTCATAGTCATTTATTATCCTTACAACCTAAATCATGCAAAAAGTATAATGTAAAAGCAAGGCTTGCACCAAACATGTATTATTTGCTCAATTTAATGCAACTAATCAAATGTCAGTAACTACAACATATTAAAGAGTTTTTCATGATTATATCTAGTATACTCTTTTAACCTATTCAACAAAGTAAAATGTATATAAAGTAACGCACCTGCAAATCGTCCAGCTCACCAAATGAGAACTCAGGAATCTGTATACGGCCCTTGACCACCTGTTTCTCCTCCCGAATAACCCACTCTCCTAATAAAATTTTTGTTATTGTTTTATAAACACAACAGATAAATTGAAAACAGGAATGAAAACCAAAATACACACATGTTTACCTTTGACTTTCAGTGTCAACTCATAATTGTAGCCAACCCGTTTCTTGTTTCGAACAGTCACCAAGAATGCCTGCTCAATAAAAAGTTCACTTACAGTAACATAACCAATGAAAAAAAATTAAAAGCAAAGAAAAAGAATATCAAGCCCTAGTAGGAGAGGGAAGTTTTTCATATAATAACTGATTAAGCTATTGCAAAATAACAATAACAATACTCACCAAAAAAAATAATAATAATGACAATAAATTAGACAATCATAAGCAGAATTGAATTTGAGATCCTCCACTATTAACGCAAAACAACTAAGAAACCATAAAGTAATTTATGCAATAAACAAGGTTGATATTCAAGAAGGGTTAGAAAAAAGGTGTGATAAAGAAACCCCAAATTTTATACAGCTCAAGTCCTTTTCCTTGAGAAATAAGAGCAGAATAAAGGAAAATTAACACGTTTTACATCAACATTCTATGATCAGACTGTTTTCCTAGTCTCAAAGTGTGATCTAGCTCTCCCAAACTCACTTCTAAAAACAAGTTAACCTACCATAATACTGGGAGAAAAAGCAATAAATAGTATATGATAAAGATTAAAAAAAAAACACTGAGACACCAAAAACTAAGGGAAATAACTGGAACCTCCACAAATGACTAATCCAAAATATCATATCCATGCTGCAAGAACTTACATCGCCTACACAGTTTGACACTTCTTTTATTTCTGCCTTGCCTCCAGGGAACTCAAGGGTGCCCACTGTTATAAGCAACTCCTGCACAAAGTAAAGAAGCAATGAAAATTTAAGTAAGTGCTACTTTACACATGAAGAGACCAAAAAAGGTTCTAGAAGTAAAATTTAGAAAACACAATATGCCATGGCTTAACTATGACAAATGCTCACATAATACCTTAAAGTAAAACCAAAAACAAGTTCTAATAATTTTAGTTAGAAACAGAAGAAAAGCCTAAAACAATTACCAATTGGTAACATACAAACCTTGATTCTATCACTTGCCCACTTGTTAAGACTTTTCTCTTCCCAGGTTCCGGCCTATACTAGATACAAACCATACAAACAAAAATAAGCAACCAATTCATATAAGCATTCAACCGAAAATAATGAAAACATTCAAATAAATTTTCGTAGCATGAAAATTTTCAAATTATAAAGTATCAATGCTAAATTCCTCGTGTGTGTGTGTGTGTGCGCGTGTGTGTGTAATATATACGTGGCCAGGAATTCATCAATCCTCCACAAAATCAATCATATCATCAACTGCAAACCATCAGAACCGGATATTACCCCACCACGTACTAAAAGGTTTAAAATACATGAACACTCACACAAAACACAAAAATTCCAACCAAGTAATTTCATATCTCAACAAAGCTACAGACAAAACCAGGGCATTCTTCATCAAAATTGATTTAACATCAATATCAATCCAAAAACGATATCACACACTCGAGAGGTTGAAAAACATAAAAAAAACCAATTTAACAGTGCACCAAACATCAAGGTCAGATACCATCCAAATTCTAGCCTAAGAACAACAAACTTAGGTTTATACTAAAACCCTTTTTGCGTTTTTAACCTTCAGCTTGGATCTAGCAACTACATTCTAACAACTGAATCAAAAAGCAAAAATCCCACACCAAAAAAAAAAAAAAAGGGATAAAATCTTTTCCTACAATCACCAAACAAACCATTGATTAAAATATATAGAATCAGATCATATACACCAACATGTAAAAAAAAAAAAACTGAAGCATACCCGATTCCAAACAGAGCCAAGCGTTGCAGGCTCTGATTTTTGAGATAGAATATCATTTTGGGTAAGCTTTTTGGGGACAGGGAGTGGCGCGGCATCGGCTGTGGCTTCCCTGACCCAGTATGTATAAGAAGCGCCTTGTGGTTGTTCAGAGGACACTTTAGCTCCTCCATTATCCATTGCACACAAAGGTTTTTTTTATTTAATTGAAATTAGAAGAAGAATGCAGGGTATGGGACAGAAATAGGGTGGAATAGTGTGAGAGTTGCTCGTTTGAGCAGGGAAATGAGAAAACAAATAAATCGGAAAAAGTACACAGGTGAGTTGGAGTGACTCCTGCGTTGCGCTGATGGTTGACCGGTCTATTCTATTGCAATGGCATTGGATTAAATTAGTAAATTTTTGGTTTGCAGAGGATCTCCTCGTATCCTCGGCTGTGTTGTTTGCATTCATGGATTTGCTGGCCCACAAAATCAGGACTCCTAGCCCAATTCAATGGGTGGGGATGGGTGGATTTCTAGACAACTAGAACCTTAATCTATGATATGATTTAAAACTTTATCCAAGATTGATTGTAACAGCAGCAATTAAAATTTAAGAAGACTCAAATAAACCTGTTACAAATGTGCGAAAGTGTGCAATGAGATAAATAGAGATAGGTGAAAAAAATAGATGTCGCGCCTAAGTTTTTATGCGGCTAAGTTCGATAATCAAAATTTTTATATTCACATTGTTCTCACTTGTCTAATTATATTAGAAGGATAATACAAAATAATATGTTGTATTTAATGTTCTATTTGTTTTCTCTCTCTTCTCCTCCGTTCTCCTCTATTTTTATCTCCTTTATGCACAAATTTTTCTTCTCCTCCGTTCTCCTCTATTTTTATCTCCTTTATGCACAAATTTTTGGAAAAAAAAGTATATTTGAAACTCCTTTAATTTAGGACATTGGCTAATGATTGAATTTAAATTATTAGAGTTGTTCTTAAATGAACAATATTTTTGTTTATGGAGAAGTTAACATCTCATTGACTAACCATCATAAAGATATTGTGTCATATAACCCGATCGAGTCCATTGTTTGATAACCACTAGAGAATTTTTTTTTTATAAGTTGTATATTTGGTATCGCTTAATTGATAGTCACTTGTCATAATATTTGAGTCTCAAATTCATTGTGAGCTTTGAGCTCGAGAGTTATTTGGTTGTTGTCTTTGTTTATACTTAGAGGGTTGAGTGTTTAGTTTAACCAAACATGTAATATCCAGATATTAGAATGGTCGTTCTAGGTAAGGCTAGATTTGAGTCGAATCAAATACGAATACGTAAATGTTCGTGTTCAGGCTCATTTCATACTGTTCAGATTCAGATTCATGTTCAGATTCAGGTTTGTGTTCGTGTTCATCGAATATTTTTATAGAAAAGTTCATATTCGTGTTCGATTCGTATAACTCAGTTTGTATTCGATCCGTATTTGTGTTCGTATTTTGTTCATATAATTCATATTTATATTTATTAAAAATTATAATTAATACAAATAATTAATAAAATATAATTAAAAACATTTTAATTTAAGTTCAGGTTCGAGCTCATGTTCGCTAATTTTTAAAATTACAGTTCAGGTTCGTGTTTGTGTTCGTATTCAATTCGTACAATTTGTTTCGAACTTGTTCAAGGCCTAGTTTTAGTTCGATTTGAATCTAGCCCTAGTTCTAGGCCTTATATCAGGGTTATGAAAGAGATTTTATAACCAAAGAATATATTTAGAAGAGTTAAGAGGGGTAAAATAGCTTTTTAGTGGCTTTATATGGAGGTGTGTGTGGTGCACGATCGTGTGCCCTTTAGACACACAAATATGCATCCTTTGTGTAAGGAAAACAACATGCACCTTGTTGCACATGCCCGTGTGTCTTTCTTGAGTCGTGCACTATATAAATCAAAGGTTTTCTTCCTCATGGAAGTGCAACTAGTTTTTCATCTATTCTCCTTTTTCTTTTTCAACCAACCTTAACCAAATTAAAAAGAAGGAAACCAGCTCTTAGCATCCTTCCAACTAGGAATCCAGTTAGAGTTAGAAAGATTGAAGCCATTAGCAACTTCAGGTAAGTATTTCCTTACCTCTTTTTCTATTTTCAAAGTACATAACCTCCTGGATAGATTATTCAGTAATGTAAGCATGTTTCTAGTTTATTAAGCTTGATTGTAAGTTGATAAGGTTGAGATAAATGAGATTTTGGAGGTAGAAGCATGCTAATGTGCTAGTGTGTGTGTTTGTATGTGTTTCTTGTTTTAGAAGCATGATTCGTAATAATTATATATTATAGGATGATGAAATTTAGCATAGGTATCATGTTTTTACTTATTTATGTGTTAGAATAAGTTTAATTGAAGATTGAATAATGTTGGGTTGAGTTTTGGGCAAAGTTTTGCAAGTTCTTGAATGGATTTACAAAAGTAGGACATGACACACAACCATGTGCCCAAGGATGTGCAACCATGTTGTTATTCATTTTGCATGTAAATGATCGTGTAGTGCATGCATAATTGAGACTAATGTGCCTATGCTTTTGGGTACATGAAAGTGTGACTTAAGAGTTATGGTTGAGTACACTTTCTTAATTTCACATGACCATGCCTTAAGGGGTCACGACCGTGTGTGTGTAGTAGTTTGTTTGCCCGTGTATGTAGGGACACAATCATGTGTATGGCACACATGCCCATGCAGCCTGAAATACACGACTGTGTAGCAAACCCAATTATGGCAAGAGATTCTAGAAGCCAGCACGACTAGACATATGCGTTGCACATAGTCTTATGCATTCTCATGCAAAACTATGTGTCACCTAGCATACACTCGTGCACCTAGCAAAAGTTACAAAAATAGTTTAATAATAGAAAAACCAACAAAAAATGATAATAGAATCAAAGAAAAATAAAATATTTTTCTAGAGTCACAACTTAAATCTCATACAAGTATAAGAAATTCATCAATAGCCTAGAACAACGAAATCTAGTGATAGGTATGATCAAAATACAAGATTAAATATGGAAATAGAATTGAAAATAGGAAAACAATAGTAAAAACTAGTAGAAACATAACAATATACAGAACAACGTACGTAGAATTTATTAACAAGTTTAATAAGTCACAAAACTAGAAGCTTCAATAATAATACACAAAACATAACTATAATAATTGTATAGTTACACAAAACGTAATTAGAGAAAGAAATAATAAGATTTCATGCATAAATAGTATCATGTAACACAACATGTCAATTCAGTGATTTTTAGAAAAGGATTAAGGAATCCTCATGCATTAGTTTTACATTATAACCCGATATCCAGGTTAGTTATTAAGGGTAAATATGAGAGGACACTTGTGAGTCTGTACAACCCATTAAAAAGGGTATCCAATTAGAAAGAGAGTCACGTGTCCATTAGGGAGGACATGGTCACTAATCAAGCTCGTTAGAAAAAGTGTTGCATGTGCATTAGTAGTATTGAACTTACATGACTAGAATGTTGAATCCCTATATTTATCAACCTAATCAGCATCACAGTTTTATATTATTAGTATTTCATCATTAAACATCATGCATGTATACCACATTACATGACATAACATGTCAAGTAGTGATTTTTAGAAAAAAGGATCAAAAGATTCATATACATGAGTTTTCAGTATTATAGTCTAATATCCACATTAATTATTAGAAAGTAAATGTAAGAGGGCATCTATGAGTTCACATAACCCATTAGAAAGGGTATCCCATTAAAAAAGGAAGTCTAGTGTCCATTAAAGAGGACATAATTACTGACTAGGCTTGTTAGAGAGAGCGCTAGATGTGCATCAGTAGTATTAAACTCACACAGTCAAGGTGGCGAATCCATGTGTTCATTATTCTAATCAATATAATTGGTATCCATATAGGTATAGAAAGATTTCAAATATAGTTTTTAGATACAATTTTATTACTCAGCTTTTCAATATTTTAAGATCTTCGGATCCTAACAGTCTTTCTAATAAAACAATTTTTTAAAAAGATATTTTCAGTAAACAGGCATTAAAGCCTAGATATGATTTTCAACATAATTAGACATGATTTTAGCATACTTCATATCATGTCATATACAACATGAGATTAAGCAAATAAGAAAGTTAAATACTGTAACAGTAAAATGAAATAAATCTTGTTAGATAGACAGATATGTAAGAGAAAAGACAGAACATCTGATACAAAACAGAGTATGCCTATAAACTTACAACATAAGATGTAAATAAAACAATGGATAAGAAACGGAGCAACTAAGAATCAGATAATACAATTTATAAGCAAATAATGGCTCGTAATTAATAATGAATACTATATTCTACCGTATGACATACTGAAAGCAGTATAGAAAAGAAATCAGTTAAGCTTCAAAAGAGATCATAAGTACCACTAATTAATTAAATAATAATCAGATACAACTTCACTAAGAAACATACTTTATAGTATAATAAGAAGAGAAAGTAGATAAACTCGCATGACCAGTTCTGAGTAGTTTAGAAAAATAAACTTGTTAGATACCTTTATAGATTATGAAGGAAGATAAGGCAATAAAAAAAGGAAGTGATAGTGGGCTAGTTAAGAGGATCTAAATGATTCATATCATACTATATATGTATACCCATATACATAATTATGGTAGGGCACGAGTTAAAGTCCAAATATCTAGATCCTTTGAGAGATACTTATAAAGTAAGAAGTAGTACAAGCAGAATTATAAAGATTTTAGTTAAGACCTTAGAGAACTCGAGGGCACTTTAGATCTCAAATTATGATTAAGACAGAGAGAATAAGATAATGAATATAAAAAAGAAGACTTAGAGAGTTGAGTTATATCTATATACATTGTATACGTATACTTATATACATACTTAAGACAAAGTATGAAGTAGAGTTTAAGCAGTAAGAGAAGCTAGAACAGAATAAGCTATTAGGCTATAAGGGACTTAATTAAGTTTCTCTAGTTAGCAGCTAGCCAGCTAAGCTATAAAGCTTAGAGCCTACCCAAGGGTAGTCTTAGAAGATACTTATTAAATAACTTGTCACTCATTCCCCTCAGTTTTCTTTTCTTACAGGTTAGTGTTTTTGAGGGAGCTAAGTTTTTAGCAAATAACATGTTAGCTCACATCTTTTTGTATTGCTCATGCATAGGATGTAATATATTATATATATATATATATATATATATATATATATTTTCAAATATTAGTATTATTTAGTATTATAGTATTAATTTTATCAAGATATTGTACAATGTTTTAGTATGTCATCACATTATAATGATAGTTTCCATATAGTGCATGGTTTTTAGAAAAGTAGTTGTCTTATAGGGATTCCTGTTATTTGTTACTGATAAAGATTTGGAAAAAAATAAATAATAATAATTTGTATAGACATAGTAGCACAATGACATGTAATAGGTCTATTACAACACAACGTATGTCTTTTAGTTCCTAGAGTATGAGTAGAACTTCAAGAATCTTTTTAAAATATGAAGATTTTACCATATCTTTTATGATAACACAAGCTAGTGTTGTCAAGATCTCGTATATTTTGAGTGATGTATTCATCTTATCACTTTACTTTGCTAGTGAATTGTGATTAGATGTACACTGTTTGCATCATATATGGTCGACACATGTTTAAAAGTAAATCAAATGATTAAGATAGATGCTTTTTTACTATAAAAAGAGGAGTTTGAAGTGCAAAATTTTATAAGGTTTTCCTTCTTTATTGAATGTTTCCAAAATTGCTCTTAGCTATTTTTCTTTAAAATTAATAGAGAAAGAAAGTTCAAAGTCTAGAATGTCTATGGAAGAGGAAAATGTGGAAAGTTGTTTTTATAATGATTTCTTATATTTTTTGGTAGATGTTTCATGTTTGTCCATAATTGCATTCATTACTATTATGCACTTCCTTTGGTGTGATCGTGGTGTTGTTTACCATGATGGCTTTCCTTACATGGGCATCTCATTATTCCTCTATGAACCTTCATAATCCCAAGGTAGGCTTCCATTATAATTCTTGTGTTAGTCCTTGGTTTAGCTTCTTCTTAATGGAGGGCACAAAAAATTTCTTTGGACCGTTAAGTCTTAAGTGAGACTAAAGGTGTAATACCCACATGTTTAAAGTAGTTCTCTAAAGCCAACAGTCAATATTATATTTCTAATTTAATATGAATAATGTATCATATTTTAATAATAAGATCAAAATTTCTTCATTCATGTCTGTATGTATTTATATATGTATGGATGATGAATATCTTTAGCTTGGTTAAACCATGATGATGGGATCAATGTGTAGCTTAATCGTGAAAACCCTAGAAGCATGTCTAATGGTCAATCTAGAAATGTTTGTAGCCTTAATTCTATCTTCACCAAGGGCATAGATAATGTAGTAAGATTATCATGGTATTGAAAAATTATACTAAAAGGTAGCGATAAAACTTACATGTTAAGGTTATTGGTGTCAACATCGTGTAAGACATAGGTGCATATGATCCTTATACTTGATATGGATGGTAATTCTAGTGTTTGTAAAACAAATCCCCTAATGAATTGTGATGCATATGATTCTTAGACTTGATATCAATAAAGCATCTCATAAAGTAATTGATCTAGTTTGGTATTAACCTAACACAACCTTATTGTTAGGGCTGTCAATATGATAATTATTGCTTATGTCAAGAAATGTATTAAGACTATGGTAAATCAACACATAATCCATCACTTTTGAGTAAGAGAGAAGATATCTCGTGATGTTGTTTGACAAATGACTATGACCAATTAAACTTGTAATGCCCTAGCCCAATACTATTCAAACATTACTTCAAAAGTCAAATCATAAAATCAAGAAAATCTAAGGTAGACACTAGTTATGTGTCTTAACGTTAATGAGATACTAGTATGATGAAAAATTTGATTACATAATAATTATAATCATTATACTATTAAAATGTATAATTAGTTTAACACCAATTCTCTATTGATTAGATAGCCACTATGGCAGAATGGGGCTTTAGCGGCGGTTTTTTAACGGCGTTTACCCAAATGCCACTAAAAGAATAAGGTTTAACGGTGTTTTCATAAAACGCCGCAAAATAATTTTTTACGGGTGTTTGTAAAAACGCCAGTAAATCTCATTTAAAAATGCCGCTAAAGGTCTTTAAACCTAGCAGGCGAACACTTCTTCTTTATTTTTCCATTTTTCCTCCCGCCGCAACACTCTCTTTTCTCCCGCTGTGGCCGCTATATTCGTTGATTCCAGGCATGTTTTCGACGGTTTTCGGCCATTTCTTCTTCATTTGAAGACAACATTCTGCTCTTCTTCACATTGGCTCTCATTTGGAGGCGAAGTTGTAAGTTTTCTGAAAATTTTAGATTTATTTTTGTTTTTTATTATTTATTAAAGTATGTTAATTGAAATCCAACCGATTTGGAGGGTTGGTTTGTATGTGGTATTGAATTGGAAGTGTTTGATTGATTATTTACAATTATTAAGTTTTGAATATGATTTCTATGTTTTTAATTTTGATTTTGGTTCCAATACCTATGATATTTTAGGGGGTTTAAAAATATTAAAAAGAATAATAATTCAAAGTAATTACAGATACAATTCAATGAACCAAAATCTTCAGAATGGATAGTAATTAAAATGGGAAAATTGAATTAAAAAATAGATTCTGGGAAGGGGCGGTGTTCTAGAGCATGTTGTCTGTGCTAGGATTTGTCTTCCTGGGAAATTAGTAATTTTATTTGATAATTAATTTACCTTAAACATGATTAAACAAGGAATTTGACAACGCTTGGAGTACCCTAAAAATTTTTAATTAATTTTTTAATTATTTTATATTATTTAATTTTTATAGAGGATATTTTGATTATTTATTATAAAATGTTAAAAAAATTTAAAAAGAGAGTGAGTATTTAAAAAACCTTTTAGATAAAATTTTATTATTTAAAAAAACCTTTGGTGGGTATTAACCGTTTAGCCTTCACACTTAGCCTTCACAAAATTTCGATGGCAAAATAATTTGAGATGGTCAATAATATATTTCTCATCTCTTCAAAAGCAAGTAATCCATCCATATATATTATACGATCTTTTTTATCCATTTTATTTTATTTTTTACTATCAATTTTATTTAAAAAATTTGAAAAATAATAGAGGATGCTTCCTTAGTGATATTGATCTCAAAGTGAATAAATTTTCGAAGCCCTTATAAGAGTTAGACTTTAATATTTGAATGATTATTTTCTAATCTTTTCTTTTTTCTGTTGCTCAAAATTTTCCAAGTCAAGGGAGACTTCTAAGAAACATTGTCTTATCAGTTAAGACTTAAAATTCCAAAGGGCTCCACCATCTTAACAACCGTTGACCAAGACTTGTGTGTTTGGGAAAATCACGTGAGGATGCCCATCACTTTAATTTACTCAACATAATTTTTTCCACCATCTATTAGAAATATAAAAATATTTTTCTTAATTTAATAATAATAAAAGAAACTATAGGGAGGACAAAATTGCATATAGTCAAAAGAATCTACGAGAAATTATTTGTATGAGTATGAAATATTACTTTTTAATAAATATGACTCAATTTCATTACAAATAAATAAGTAATTTAGAACTTACAACTTAATTATTATATTATCTAATTTAGAAATACCAACTTTCTTTTGTTAGTGTTGCCAACATAATTATATTTTCCAAGTTGATTGAATTAATTAGCTGAAACAAAAGATGGAGAGTTGGCTGCAAATCAATTTCATCCACTAATACCAAAGAGATTGAATGCATTGTGGGTTAAATTTTTGGAATTCCAAAGGGCCTACCATCTTTGACTTAGACTTTGTGTGTTTGGAAGAATCTCATAAGGAAAATAAAACTATTTTCCTAGATCTTGATAATAATAATAATAATAATAATAATAATAATAATAATATCTATACGGACAATGTGTAAGTTTGTGATAAAAAAAAAAGCCATATTGCATCTTCAAAATAGAATTTGAAAATTAATGCTCTTCCACCATCCTATTTTCCAAATAAAAAGATTACTTTAATTTAATAAACCATATTGAAGATATATTTCATTAATAATTAACTATCATCTCTTCAAAAGCAAGTAATCCACCCATATACATTGTATAACCTTTTTCTATCCATTTTATATTTTTATTGACAATTTTATTTAAAATTTTGAAAAAATAATATAGAGGATGCTTTCTTAATAATGCCAACTCAAAATGACTAAACATTTATAATTTAATTGTCTATTCTATACAACATTTCTTTGAATACAATGCTTTTTAATCTTTGTGAAATCACCACTGTATGACCCAGTAATAATCTTTGCCTTTTCACACCATGTTTTATTTGTGTTTGCAATATAAATATGAAATGCCACATGGTCTGATTGATTTGGTGGTTACTTTAGGTATAATTTTAACTTTGTCATTATCTATCAGTATGTTGTTATGGATACTCGCAAGTGTACGAGCTGGATGAGTTTACCAACAGTTATCGTAGAATTTTTAGAAGGGTTGAATAGCTTCCTTGATTTTGTATTTCAAGGTAAATCAAGTACTGACAATGTTTCATGTCCTTGTAGAAAGTGTGTTAATTACTACTACAAAAATCCGATAGAACTATATGACCATTTAGTGGTTCATAGATTTATGATTGGGTATACGACTTGGTATTGTCACGGTGAATCTACGGTCACACAAGAGTCAACCCCAGACATCCAAGTACAAAAAGAAATGAGTACAGATAATTTCATAATAGAAATGTTACATGATATTTTTGGGGTATTTGGATAACTTTTTGATACATATAATCACGACAGAGATGCAATTGAGCCCAACATCGATGATACTATGGTGGAAGAACATCCAGAACATTTTGTTGGAGAAAAGGAAGACTTCAGGAAATTAATAGAAGATACTAAGGAAGAAGACATTGCTTTATTTGTGGTTGTGATAAATTTCGTGTAATAAGACATTGCTTTTTATAATGGGTTTAGGAACTCCTTCAAGAGAAGATAAATGAGTTATAAAGCTCTATCCAAGAGTCAAATGCAAATCTTCCAGAGATGGAGGATAATGCATTTGCTCAAGTGATAGGATCAGAAAGATATGGTCGAGTGCGTGGATTAGGATTAGGTCCAATGCCTAGCATGTACAGGGCATCGACATCGACATCGACATCGGTATCGACATCGATATCATCATCTCACCACTCAAGCGGCCCTTCAAGTGTGAATAATGAGGCGGACGACAGAATAAAAGTATTGGAAGATCAAGTGAGAACACTGCAAGAAGCATTTGGTAATAAGATGAACACAGTTGAATCTCAGTTTTCCAAGATTTGTGCATCATTGGGCTTACCACCAGAGCAAAGTGACGAGCCACCTAGTGGAGAGGTAATGTTTACAAGATATGTTGATATAACAAATTTTTTCAAATCGAGTAATTATATGAAAATTATTATCTATGGATTGTTCATTTCTGTGTCGTAGGTACCTCATCCATCAAGTAACCAACACTCTTTAGATGAGAACTAGTAAGTTTGTATTTGAGTTCTAGTGACTTGTTTTCTATGTTCGAGAAATACGTATTGGTGAAATCTAATCGATTGGAGGGCTGGTTTGTATGTGGATATAAAGTGTTGAAATTATTTGATGTTTGTTTTATTTGTTGTTGGTTTTATTTGTTGTTTGCAATCTATGTGGTTTTATGAGAAATAATTATATTTCGTGTCTTCTCGTTAACTCTAACTGAAGAAGTTTACTGACGCACTTTGTTAGAATTTCTAATTTGGATGCGTTTTGTGTGCCATTGTCATATTGCATCACTCATAATTATCTGTTACTGATTGTGCTTATTTGTCAATAATTTATACTCGTTTTGCATTTGTGTGAAGCGTAAAGTTAAATCTTATATCTTGTGGTTAGGACCATATGTTAGTACTATGTTGGATCTAGATAATGCATAAATAAGGATAGAATTATTCATTTTGTTTTTGATATGAGAATATTTTATACTTGTAATTAGATATTGTCAATACATCTAATTGCATACAACAAGACTATTAACCAAATAATTCGTACAGTTTTGTGCTTTATTCTACGTTAGCTGACCATTAATGGACATTGTCTGCTATTATTGTATTTCGTTCTTCTAAAATCTTTAACTTTTTTTCACAGGGCATAATGTAAAATGTTTTGGCTCCAACAAGCTTCATAACAATTCTCAAATAAAGTATCTAAACAACATTAGAATTAACAATTGTATTCATATACGATAAGAATTTTGATAATACTTTTTATCCAATATTTTATTAATGATGTTACAAGCTTTTTTTGTATGTATTTTTAGATGGTATTGTTTTGCATATATTGTTATCAAGTTATCTATTAAGTTTTGCATTATATTTATTATAAGCAGGAAGTTTAATCAATAAGCAAGGAAAAAGGCCTATGAAACAGGTAAAATTGGGCTAAAAAGGTATATAAATAAATGTCGCTATAAATTCCCAAAAAAACGCTGCTATAACCTCAAAAAAACGCCGCTATAACATAAAAAACGCCGCTAAAAACATTGCAAACCGCCGTAAAACATTCTAAAACATGAGATTGGAAAGGCGCAAAAAACAATAAAAACGCTGCTAAAACATAAAAAACGCCGCTATAGGGTATTAATCCCGACAGAATATCGCGCGCCAAAAAACAACGAGAAATAAATTGGCGGGTGTGGCTGAATTTACCGGCGTTTAAAAAACGCCGGTAAAACCCTTAAAAAACGCCGCTGTTACATGCAGGTTTTAGCGGCGTTTCAAAAAAACGCCGGTAAAACCTTTACCGACGCAGCGTATACCGACGTTTGTATAAACGCCGATAATATTATTTGCGGCATTTATAAACACCGCAAAAACACAAAAAAAAACACCGCTAAAAACCCTTCCTGCTGTAGTGAGCTATGATATCTTACTAGAGATCACTTATGATTTGTGAATAAAGAGATGATTAATTCTACATTAATCATGATTTTATTCACTAACAATGCAATAGAGAACCCATGGATTACACATAATAAAGGTTTTTCTATTATGACTTAGAAGGTTTTGGTTTATTATATCTAAAGTGAATCACCTCGGGTTTATCTAAATATGGTGAATTTAGTTATTTATTAATATGTCTTAATATTTATTGAATAATTATAAGACATTATTAGGCCTGATTGAGAAAAACTAAAAGTTTAGGGCTAAATTGTAATATCCAAAAGTTAGGGGTATGAAGTGAATATATGTTATTTAAGGTTATGAGAATGTTTCATATAAATTAAATACATTCTCGTAAACCTTTACCCTTGATGAAACTTACATAGAGTGAAGTAAAATTTTTTCTCTCAATTTTTCTTCACCCAAACACAACAAACATTTAATATAATTTACCAACTAGCATCTGTGAGACCTTCTAACACCATCCCATCAATTGTGATGTCATAATGCCTTCGTGTGGACGAGTAGGAGATTCATTGATTAACAAAAAAAAAAAAAAGCATAAAATGAATCAAGATGGATTTTTATGTGGTAAAAGCCTTTAGATGTAGGTATTGGTTTTTAAAAGCAAAAAAATTGCATGTCTTATGTCCCTGTGATCCAAAGAGATGAAATTTATGATCTTAGGATTGTTTATGTTTCTGTTGTTTTGAATGATTTATATTGAGATCACATACTTTCAATTGGTATCCGAGCCTAAGGGTTCAAACCTTATGCATTCACTATCTTTTGGATAATTATTTTTGTTTTAATTGAATATATAATTTTTAAAATTGTTTTATGGTCATAGAAATATGATTAGGTTTTTTAAATTTTAAATACAATTTTGGTTTGCATGGATATAATGTGTTTGAAAATATTGTATGAATTTTGTTTTGATTGGGTTGTATACTATTCAATCTCATGTTGTTGCACAAGATCTCATGTTATCATGTGATTTTCGCATGTTAATTCATTGAAACCATTTCTAAGGATGTAGAACTATGAGAGGGCATCTCATGCCCTTAAAACCCATTGGATTAGAATGGTATTACCAAAATTTAGAAAAATCAAGAAGTTATGAATTTTGAAATTTCAGAATCTAGTCGACTGGATCTTGAATTGGTCAAGTAGTTCAAATAAAAGCCGAAGGCTTCCTAGTTGAATAAACCATATGGATCCACCCATGCGTCGACCATTTATATTTTCAATAGTACCATGTTTTTTAGTTTTTTCCATCTATGCATGACATCATAGGTTATCATGTATGGATTGAAACAAATATGCTACACATTGTCGTGCGTGGTTGAAAAACTTGTTGCCTGAATTCACATATTTGCACAATTAGATTCGAAATTAAAATCTTGGAACTAAAAGGATTGTTTATTTAAATTGTGCAAACTTGATGAATCAAATTGAAAATTAACAAATTAATTAGCAAAGACCTAAATACATTATGTGTGGTTAAATTATATGTTGTGTTTGCAATGTATGGTGGCTGGTACATGACCCTTAGACCTATCTTGCCTCTCTTAATTCTTTATTATATTTCTCTTCTTATCTCACTCCCATCGAATGTTCTTGCCTTTTATCAATATAATATTATACTAGTTCCATAACTGATGTAAAGTAGGATGGCTGAGGATTGCAATGTAATTGAAGAACTAAAAATCTGCGATCAAGCATTCTGGAAGATCTAACAAGACAAGTGATGAAGAATTATAGGACCTTAAGTTGATGTTGTTGGCCCTCCAAGGCTCGAAGGAGTCTTCATTAATAAGACCATGCACTGTGATGTTAATTCCAGCTTAATATGCATAATTAGGTTTAACAAATTGAATCTAAAACTGCATAAATAAATAATTAATAATGGTGAGACCATAAATCAGTTTAATAAAATCACTCAAATTAAATGTTAAGTTAAAAAAACACATAATAAAGCCTTCTATCACTATAGGCACCTTGTTCGTTGTGGTTTTGTTCATCAAAGTGAAAAGTACACCTCAATTAGGTGAAAATTGAGTAACCAATAGTGATAGGTCTAACTTAACTAACCATGAAGCTTGTTTTTCAAAATGAATGTGAACTGAATGAGACTCATGAATAGAGTTAAATGCATTTGTCGATGCACAGGAGATATTATTATCCACTCTATTAATACTAAGAATTGTACTTGAAGTTATTAATCTGTTGGGTGAGCTGATCTTGATTTGAGTTAAATAGTTTGTGTACTTAGTTTGTTAAGCTATCTATGTAACTTGTTTATCAAAGCAAATGTGAAATAGGGTAGACGAGTTCTCGTCCACTAAAAAATCCACCAAAATTAATATCCTAACCCAAGCACTACTTTTTAATATCTAACTGTTCGGCGATCAAAATGTATTTTACCTCTAAACTTCCTATTGTATTGTAGTAGTAACCATTATCCTGAATTTCTTAATGGATGATCTCTGCTCAACCTTCTCTAAATGTTTTGCTTGTTTCCCTTGTAGATTATTTTTACCTAATTGGCTCGCGTGTTTGAAGAAAGGTCACCTGGGGTGCAATTTTTCCAGATTTCAATTTATGCTGCCTACTATTCTTTGTGTTTTCCAGCACAATTGTTTCATGATAACAATTGTGCTAAATTAGTTAATATTCCCACTTGAGACATGTGGTGAAAACTTTGCCCACCACTTTGTATGAAGTTTATTCCAAGTTGGCCCACGTCGGAATGGATTATACTGACAATTTCCACATGATTCTGTTTAATTCAATGATCTGGTCTTGTCCTTCTCCTACACCCTAATTGCTATCAAATGTTAATTGACTCCAACTCTTTACGGTGATATCTTGTTCCTTTAAGTTAAAACACTATTAGCTTAAGGATTCCTTAGTTGATTGGTGGAATGAAGTAACTTGTTTAGATGGAGAGCAGTACCGATTCACGAAGCAAATATTTGCTAAATCTAAGGTAAAGGAAGGATTGTAAAGAAGATCAAAGTGTTGGATGCTTTAAAGGGTAAAGGGATATTTAATGAAGAGAAACTTTGATTACAAAAAGTTTTGTTTGTAGTCAAGTCAGTAAATACGAAAACAAGAAAAAAAAATGGTATATGAATTATATGAGAATGATACGACAAAATATGCTTGTAATAAAATGATTAT